>VZUI01000599.1:0-54260 GCA_013401135.1 Cettia cetti | reverse complement strand
CTTTTCTTTTTTTTTTTTTTTTTTTTTTTTTTTTCCCTGGCTGAAAGCTGTTGCCTGGGTCCATTTCCAAAGAACTAAACATATAATTATATACCATGTAATTAGTCAGCTTTCCAATTATATACAGCAGGGTCAGAAACTCCCTGCATTTGCATAAAAGGGCTAATAAATTGGGTCTCAACACCTGGTCCTTGGTTGAGGAAAATAAATTTATTGAATGAAATCCAAGGGTAGGAATAAAAGCATTAGTGCTTTGTATACTCATTTTTTGCCAACTATTTTCTGTCTTAATAAAACTCAGGATGCTGCAGTAGAATTAGGCTGGAAATCTCAGAAATCCTGCATTCCTTGATCCTCCTAGGAACAGGTAAGATACTTAAGGAAACAAGGAATTAGGATTATTTTCTAATTCTCTGAAGACACCAATACAGCCTAGCATATTCCATTATGGAAGTTCATTACAGGGTACATCCTGAACAGAAAAATAGATGTCTTATTCCCCAAAGAAGATTATTTAGTTCTAACCAAGCTTTTTTTCCCTATTAGGATTGGCACCTTTCTTCACCAAAAATGTTGGTAAGAGTCCATCAGAAATTCTCGTTTTTTAGATTCCTTTATCAAGGGATTAATAGGATTAAGTATTCTCAGTCCGTTCATGTTTTCACCCAAGTTCTTCTCAGCTCTTGTCAACCAGGTTTCATTAATTTTTATGAGGTTAAGAGAAGTAAAATAGCCATTTGTTGCTTTTAAAACACTGACATTATTCTATGGAGTGGCCAGTCACAATCCTGTTCATGTAGAATACCAAACATAGCCATTTAATTCATTGTCAGCTTCTATCAGAAAAAAATACATCAACTCAAGGCAAAAGGCCTTTTCCCTTTTGTTTATCAGTAATATAAGTCAGTAAAGTGTTGAAAAAGTGAAAATTCACCATATGTCCCATAAATTCAAAGCCATGTGTAGGAGATGGAACAAAAATTTTGTTCCAGATTTTCTGAAGATTTTAACCATGTTCATGCTGAATCCTTCAGTGTAAAGTTAAAGTCCAAAATCTATAGTGAAATTTTCAGTGGTTAGGAAGGTCTTTAAGGTCACCATCTGCAGGATTTAAAATCTTTCAGATTTTCTATTTTAACCCTTTTAAAGTTAAATAAACTTTTTCTTATATTGAGCAGATTGATAAAACTATTTAGAAACTCCTCATACATCTGATTCACTCCTCCCAGAGTATATTGCTCCTGTACTTTATATTATTTTCCATTCTTAAGAAAAATGTTTATCACATCACTACTCACTTTAAACTGCAAATAAGTCTCCTCAGCCTTTGGAAGTGAACTCACAAACATTTCTAATTGCCATATACCTGGCTTTCTGCTCAAAGAGTGATCCAAAGCCTTGTAAGATAAATCAAGTAATCATTGATGATTTGATCATACTTTGAAAAGATAACAAATGATGGATTTGTTGGATTGAAAAAGTATTTATTATTGAAAAGATAACAAATGATGGATGAAAATGATGAAAATTATATATTTTCAGTCTTTTGCATATATTAATGGAACACAATAAAAAAACTGAAGGAGAATTTTTAAATTGGGTGCAGTTTTAAAAACATAGGAGAATTAAAAAAATACTCATCACCTAAACCAAAGGATGAAATATGGACTCATTTTTTTACTGTTACAGTAACTCCCTCAAGCCAATGTTTTCTTAATAATAGGTGTATAAAGTCTTGATGCTTTCATAGCTGAAAAAGAAGTAGCTGTATATCCAGTTACATTTTTTATATTTATAAGTTGTTTACATTCTCAATGTTATCATAGTCCAAAAATCAACCATGTTTGTCTCAACCTTTTGGAAAAGTTTGCTAAAAGCACTTGTTCCACTGATCTCTCAAAGCTGGTATGCATCTAAATAGGTCTGTCAGAAAGAAAACAGGCTTTCCAAACATGTCAGGAGGTCATTGGGACTTTAAAGACCTTCATTCATAACTTATCTTAAAAAGCTAGTCACAATTTTTTTTCCAGCTCATTTCTCTATTAAAAGTTTTGAGAGAAAACAGACAAAAAAGAAAGAAGAATGTTGTTTAAGAAAAAAAAAGTCTTTCTAACCACATTTACATAGCAACAGAAAATTTGATATGTTGTACAACAGACTTGTCAAATTGAGAAAATATTATTTTTACTAAAAAGAGACAAAAAAAAAAAGCTAAAGAACCACATGAATGACACAGTATCATCTAACAGGTTTAAAAATATCCATGTCTCAATCCATGATAAATCTTATAAAGATCTCTCCTGTCTTGAAGTGGCTGCTTTTATGCAAAGGTGCAGGAAGTCTCCACAGAGACAAAATATCACTCTCAATATTATCATGCTCTGAACTACAGAAAAAAACTGAAGAGAAATGCTCAGAAGTTTACTGGGTAAATAGAATGTAGCACTAGAAATGGCATATAATTTTTAACCAAGAGCCTTAATTTCTGCAAATAAACTTCATGGTGCTTCAAATGGGCATGTACTTATTTATCTTCACGATTTCAACAACACTGTCTAAATCCAGATGTAAATGTCTCTGCATTTCCTTTTTCTCTGTATTTCTTGCATTGAGCTAACTTGGAAATAGCAGCTCAGGTCCCTATAGATCAAACTGAAAAGAAAATATAGCATCTGTACTTTCAAGAACATTCTTATCCCTGATTATTTAATGGAAAGTCATCCTCCTCTCCCCTCTTCTGCAAACAATGGTGTGATAATCACCTAATAGCTGTCTTCAGTCACAGAGCTGTAATTACAGAAATAACCTAATAAAACCCACTAGTGTGCTATTTTTTATTATCAGCATAGAGTATCTTTTTAGATGACTATGGAATAGTTATAGTATTAGACTTTAAGTTTTAAAACTCTATTGGTGAAGGAAAATAACATAAAGAAAAAATATTATTCAATTTTATTCTTGTGTAATAAAGAAACATTTAGAAGACTGAAAAAAAACTTTTCCTGCTCTATTTTTCTTGAAAACATAAACTGGTTTATGATCACCTATTGCATTTTAAGGATGAGGCAGAGAGGAGAAAGGAAAATCAATTTCCATTTGGAAGATATTTAAATAGCTTTGTCATGGTCTCTCCTGAGCTGCTATTTCAAAGCATAATCTGAAGTGACTTATAATTTCATTTTCTCACCATCTAACATTCATCTACGTCCAATCTCAGTATGAAACTGATTATAATTCTTGCAGGACTCCATCATCCTGTGATACTGGCTAGCATTTAAAAATTCCTAGTCAGTGAGGGTATCAAGCCTCATATTACCCAGAGGCTTCAACCATAGATTTGATTCTAGTCATTGTTTTCAAAAAGATCCCAGTATAACTTTAGCCTTTTAGCACTGGCTGCTTAAATCATATCATAGTCCACATTGGTTCGGAGCTATGTTTAAGAACTCTGTTCAGAGGCTGCTCTCCTGCAAGCACAGGTCAAAATGTCTACTTGGCATCAAACATTCCCGGCTAGTCTTGTTTAAGAAAGAGAGAAATGGAATATTCACAGTTCCTTTCCTCCTTGTAAAATAATTCTGGAGTTGTTACACATTTAGTGGGAACATCTGGATCCATGGATAAAAGAACACAGCTGTCTTGTATGATTTATGATTCCATTTTCCTGTCTTTACCCTGGGGCCAATTTCAGTCTTTTTTTTTACTCTCACCCCTCATCCTTTAACTCATATAACTGTCATTCTTAAAGTATTTTAAGATGGTTCTCACTTTCTGACTGTCCCAATAAATCCACCTTGAATTTCTTATGCTTGTTACTGCAGTATTGGTTAAACTGACAGATATATTAATCTTTGAACAGACACATTCTAAGAGTATTTTAATAAAAATAACAAAAGAATGAGGGTTAAAATTAAATTTAAAAATTACTTTTTAATGTTAAGATTTTGCACTGTAATATACTTCATGCTCATGTTAAATTGGCTGAATAATGCCAAAAAGAAAAAACCTGTTTTATCCTATAGAAAATTATGTCTCCTAATGATTCATATTTACAGTTGAACTTGATGCTCTCAAAGGGTTTTTTTTCAATCTAAAAGATGCTAGCAAATGATTCTATGTCAATACTTAGGCAAGTAATATGAAAAGTTACTCCTGTCACCCTTTTTCTTTAATTTCTTTGTAAAACATAAACTAATTGTATTCTCTTTGAAAATTATTTGCTGTGGGTTCTTCAGCATATTACTAGCAGAATGTGAAAATGTGTTTCAGAATGCAATTTTCTGACATATTTTTGTCTGAGCTCAGGTGCATTAAAATTTGTGCTAATTTAATACTGTGACTTCTGCCTGTGCATTTTTCTAACATGCAACAATCCTTATGTAAAACACAACCTGGATGAGAATTTCCTTATCCGAGGACATTACATGGCACTTCAAAACCAGCAGAATGTTGTTTATATGAGATGTTACATCAGTGTAACTATATAGTGCCCGTGTATAATACTGGGACAAAAAAAATATGTCTGATCTTAAGATCAGACATTGATAATAGGATAAAGATGACTTAAATAGCTTCAAGTCTTTGAGCCATGGGCTTAAATCTATGCTGCTGAAAGGTATTGTAAGTTACAACAGCCTCCTCCTCTGAGTTATTCAGCATCAAGAGACTGTACAGAATAATGCCTGTGAGGACAGCAACGCATTTGAATTCACCAAGACTTTTCCATTATTTACAACATGCACAAGGAGAAATGTGTTATGCCCAGAAATAATTTGTGCTCACATTATTTTGTAGGAATAGAATAACCCATTTAAGTAAATTAGACTATTCTTGATGTGCAACCGGGGAAAAACTGAATCCAGAAGTGCTTGTTCCAAAACCAGGAAAAGCATGTAGTCATGAATATATCTATAGAAATTTCTTGAGTTTTAGTATGAGTACTTATTTCTAAATCATTATGCCAGTACATTGAAATTCCACAGTCTATGGATTCATGATTCAGAGGAAAAATAAATATTGAAACAAACAAATATTACATACAGTTCTAAAAATACTCCAGTAAATGCTCTTTGGCTGATAGAAAATCTTGTACTGGTTCAGATTTAATTAATTTAGTACAGACCTAAATAATTTAACTATTTTTATAAGTACTTCTATAGGAAAAGTGTTTTTTCTTACTAGACTTGAATCCTGTTTCTAGTAAGTCAGTGATGAAACTCCTACAATTTCACCTAAACCATGAGTTAGTGTCTCACGGAGATTTTCTACTTTGTAATAACAGGAAAAAATCAGTTTTCTTATTTTTGTGGTAGATGAGAGGAAACTACTTCTTCCTATTTTCATGTCCAAGGAATAGAACTCCATTTTGGCTTTATTGTTGTCTCTATATGGAACGATACTTCCTTGAACATTTTACCTAAAACTCCTAGCTTCTTGAGAAAGGTAACTTAATGATCTTAAGAATAAGAAAAGAGCAAATAGTATTTTTTCTCAAATTAAGTGACTGGATTTATTTTTTTCACAAGGACCTAAAAGTGTACCTTGTAATGAAAACCTGCAGAGAAATCTTTCAAACGGGAAAGTTCATTCTCAGCAGCCTATACAATTTTTCACTTTTTTGATAAGATTACAAAAAAATACTTGGCAAATATTATTGGTTCAACAGACATTACAAAACTACTAGTACTACTAGATTTTAGTTATTTGTAACTACTCTTCACGTGAAGTGAAGCCTATGAAGATGCTTAAGGTATTATTGAACCTCACTTTTTATTGTGTATCTGTTTTCCTTGTTTCTTGCATTATCAAGAGGACTTATGTTTTTGTCAGCTTTTGATGAATGGCTTAAATCAGCATGAAAATTCAAAACCTGCATTGCAAACAAAGATCTTCTTTGAAAGAAAAAGGTAATTCTGCTTAAAAAAGATCCTGTACTTTAACACAAGGAAAAAATTGTCAGAGGCAACTTGTCAATTTACCAGCTTCTGAGTATAAGCAGGCCAAGACTACAATATAATTAATTGGTAAAACAGATCACAAGGGTTTAGGTTCCTGTACTGGTTAACATTATCAATAGCCTGCTATTTTTTACAATGTCAATCTGTTTTATTTTTATTCTGAATTGATTGACAGAATGACCCAACTGTTATAAACAGTGTCGAATTTGATGCTTTTACCACTGCTTAAAGCGGAGAAGTCAAAATACAGATGGAAAAATCAAGGAGTGTAATCATTTCTGTTATAATTAAGTTTTATGCAGGCAATACTGTTCAAGCAATAATAAGCAACAGCCTATTCAGAAACATATAGTCAAATATGGCCTGTAAAGTGTGAATTAAAAGATGTTTATTTTTTTACATGTGGAAGCTTGATTTGAGGTTTGGCTCAGTTTATCAGGGAGAAGAGAATGAGTGTTTTTCTTCCCTAACAAAGAAAATAAAATGTATACTAACTACTGAGAAAGAGGTGCATTAAAGAGAGGAGCATCTATGGAAAGTAATGCGGGAATGAAAGGGCTTCTTCTGTTTGCAAAGGTACAGAGAATTAATGTGAAACTGGTTCAGGTAAGTCTACAATGTACTTTTTCTTTATGCTACCAAACCCTTCATAATTCACTACTCAGAAACCTTCACCAAAAGGTGAATCAACATTTTATGAGTTATTATATACTTAGTAAATAATTAATTGAACTATTTTTAAAGCTATCTTCTTCCCAAGTTTTCTATTTAGCTGTGATGGGAATGGGAAGTAATAAAACACAAGCAGAAATGTTACAAATATTGTCAGAGGGCGCCAATAATCCCAGCAATGAGTACAGATCAGCAGGATACTTGCTGTATTCCAAAAGGTTTATATACAAGACTTGTACTGTTATGACTATATCAAAAGATTTATGCAGTGCAATTTCTTAAGTGTGGTTTTGATTACTGGCTTACTGATATGAAATTGTATTCACTAGCAGTTTATTTCTTCTTCTCCAAGAAGTAGAACCGGTATAAATAAATGCTTAATTGCATTATATCCTAGTATAAAGGGAAAAAATTAACCAAGGCAACAGCATTTTACCAGTTAAAAAACTATGTTCAGACCAGACTTCAGCTTCCAACAGCAACAGTTTTCACACATAAAGGAAACACTATTTATTAAGAATGCAGTATTTTAATTCTGCTCTGGCCAGAACTCAGTATACAGTAGGCAGTGTACTAGAGTTATTTAATTTTTTTGGCTGCTCAGACCTTTGTTTCTATAGCTTAGCTGTATGTAAAAGAGAGCATTGATAGTTCTCCCAAGCTAGCAAAACAGGATATGATCTTTATTCTCGTTAAGCCATTAGAACAGTATTTTGGTGGCTCCTGGGAGGAATGGAGTCCTAAAAAACATTGTAGAAGACCTGTGAAGTGGACCCTCCCCTCTTGCTTCTCCAAGGGAAGAAAAACTCTCTGCTTAGATGGAGAAACAAAAGAGTGACATATTTTCAGAAAACTCCTATGAATATTGTTTTATCAAGACATGATCTGGAGATAGGCTAGTAATGAGGAAATTACTTCCTTCAATGTCCATCACTTATTTGAATAATAGATCTTTGCACATAAATATGATTTTGACTTGTGATGTTGATCAGATTAAGTACCCAAGACACATTTTGCTGTTCTTTACAACTGGATTTGACTAACCTTCCTATTGCTATTGTTCTGCCTTACATCCTTTAGGTGATTCCTGCTAGCAGTCTGTGCAAAGAATGAGTTCAGTCTGTCAGGAAAAAGGAAGTGAGCTGATGAATGCCTTTACATGTTATATGTGTGTTATATTTGGACATACAGCAAAGTGTAAATTACTGTCTTGTATTCACAAATATATTTTTTATTTCTGTGAGTACTTTATTGTTTTTCTTCTGAAACAGATACATACATTATATCTGTTGTGAAGGAAAGGTATGAGGAAATGTTATGAAGTGTTTGTAGACATGCCTAATAATAACATTGAGATAATACATTTTGATTGATTTCTTCATCTATTCATTTCACAACCTGGGATATTTTATTAGAAGCATTTTACTTTCACTGTTCTTTTATGCAAGGCAACCTTTAAGATACATATTCAACTGATTACTTCTGCAGACACTGAAACAAAGAGAAAAGCTAAAAACATTGTGATTTTTTCCCTGTCTTAAAACATCTGCTTTGACACATTTTTTTTTTTTTTCTTTCTTTTTTATTTTCTTTTTTTTTTTTTAAGTTTTGAGATTGTTTTGGTTTAGATCCCATGTAGAATGAAAACAAATGTCATACACTGAGAGTTTCATGCACCGAATCGTTATTCTTCAGACAATTGCAGCTATGCTGTGAGTGTGTCATTTGTGTAAATAAAGCATAAAGGGAATGAGGTATTACTTCAAATGCCTTCACCTATGAAATAGCTAAATAAAAAGTGAAAAAAAAATTGTAAAAATTAAGAAACAGGATGAGGACACCCACATTTGACATGAAAATGATAAAGATGCAAACAACTCCCAAACTCCAGGTGCAAGCAATCAAACCACTGTTGTCTTGCATTCCAGTCACATCTTTTATTGCATATAAAACATGAAAGACATGTCTCTCTAACACTTTGCAACAAGTGCCTGGTCATTACTTATTCCTTTGGTATTCAATGCAGGGTGATAATGATCATGATGACCTAACTGGGTTTTACATGTGGGATTATCTACTCTTCCAAGAAGGCCTAGACATTGGATTCAGAATATGCAGTAGCATTGGCAATATTTTGTTCTGCACTAAGGGATTTTGTGGTAACACAAAACAGTGCTCTGGCTGTTTTTTTCCATGGCAGAAGAACATTCAGGGGAGTACAAATGGGAGCTGGCCTTCAGGGTTTTATTTCAGTCTCTGAGACTGGCAGAGGCAACAAGACACTGAGGTTTCTGCCAACTATCTCTGTTGTCTGAGAGAAGGCCAGGCTTGGTACTATTTGTGCAAAGAACATGAACCAGTTACAGAGACAAGTGTCATTTGAATTGCCATGGGCTGTCACAGGCACTTCCTGTGTCAGTACCCACTTGACCTTGGCGACCACTAAAGATGTGTGTGGGCCTTCGATACGCCTTCAGTGATGTCATTCAACAATTTTAAGGCTGCAGCTTCTGACCTGTAACCATTCAGGAGGCACTGGTCTGCAATATTAAGAGAATCAGCTGCTTCAGTTAGATGTTCACAAACTATGAAAGAAAACTTTTTATGATAAAAAATTTAAAAATATTTGAAAGTCAATTCAAAGACATGACTCTAATTATTTTCTATTCTGGTGTCAAAATTTCTTTAAAAGTTGGAGCAAAGAAGCATTGGGAGTTGGACTTGATAATAATTATGATTCCCTTCCAACTTGAATCATATTCTATGTGTTTATGAAGTATCTATATGTTATAGGGTTAAAACAAGATGCTCATTTGCAAAGGGAGGACAAAAACGGGGGGGGGGGGCGTGTTTCCCCTTATTTTGATGAAGTTTAGCTTCAGGCTGGTCATACGAACAATTTTTGGTCACACAAACACTGAAGTGTAGAAATTCAGATCAAATAATTTGGTACAAATATTAATTAATTTTGGTGATTCAGGTTTCTTCCTGATGAATTTTTGTAAAAAACTCTCCAAATTACTTCTGTGCCCTCACTTTTTTTTTCTTATTAAAACTTTTTTTTCCCTTCAAGGCTCAAAAAGTACAGAATCTCACAAAATAGTATATCTTACTTTAAAATGGCACAATGTTGGCACAATGGTCACATAACCCTGAAGCGTTTCATCTAGTTTAGACCCTGTATAGACCATTGAAAGATCTGCTTTTTCATGCTGTAACTGTTAAAACAAAAGAAGAATGACAATTTGATAGAATATACAAATAAAGAAACAAAGTTTTGGGTGGACAAGAGAAATGAGTCCTGTTTATATTTTACTTCACTGTTTTGGCAAGAGTAAAGGAGTTTTAAGAGAGAGGTAATTACAATTGACATGTTCTTCCAGGACTTTTGGGATATGTTTTTTGAAAGTCTTATATAGATATTTAAAAAACTTAAGGCCTAATCCAAACCTGGAAACTGGCATTCAAAATACTTGAAGTCATCAGCAGCATCAGTGCCCAATCAACACAGTTTCTCATTGAAGTTTTTATATTCTTCTGTTGTGAAAGGGATCATTTATTTTCTGTATACAGTAGATTTTTTTTTTTTTTTTTGCATACACAATCAAACTGAGAAATTAACTTCAACATAATAGACTCAGTAAACTTGTCTGGATCCTGCTGCACTGTAAACGGAAAACAATAGAACCACATTTTAATATTTGTTTATGAAAGCATTCTATGACCCATGATAAAATCAAAGCTCTAGTTGGTGCTATAGAAGCCTAGTATAAATAAAGGAAGTAAAAATTCCAAAGTCACAATCCAAAGTACTTTACAGAATAATTCTATAAGTAATACCTTGTCTTACAGTATTCCTAGGAGAATTGTATTATGCAATAAATTGCATGACTGAAATGAAAGAAACTATTGAGGAAATTAAGTTTTTGACCATTGAAACCCTAAAGACTAACTGCTTTAAATTAGACACAACAAAATATATTTTACTTATTAAATTCTTTCATAAAAGGCTTAATAGGTATAAAACTTTAGGGTACAACCAACACTAATTATTAATTATAACTGGCACATAGTTAAATAAGGAAACATTTTCAATGCAAAATTGCAGGCAGACTGTTTTAGCACTGTAACAAGTGCTGTTCAGAAATCCTAGCAGACTTGTGAAGAGGTTTTGGTTTGTTTTTCTTTCTCTTTTCCAGAGTATAAGCACAGTGGCAATATTCCATTAATTCAACCAAAAAATAAAATTTGCCTTCTAGACTCACAGAGACAATCATCTGCCTTTGCCTATAAGGGACTCATTTCCAGGAATATTTTTCTCTCTGGTAACAAGGAAGATATAGAAAAGATAAATGTTGTTCAGAAGTTCAATAACCACACCTAAACTCCGTATTTCTTTGCACATTTCTGTACTCACATTGGCAGAGGTATATTTTAGAGGATGGGATAAGGAAGAAATTAAAATATTACAGCAGTTCCACAGAACATCTGCAAGAATTTTTGCAACAGAACTTTCAAAAATACAAATTAAACATTATGGAGAAGATTTCTGAAACTTAATTCTGGTTTAGAACTTCAGCCTGCTGAAGTCAAAGGACCTTCACAAATGTTGAAAGTGGTGAAGGAAAACAAGAAATTTTACTGAGGATTGTAGTGTAGCTGATGGCCATCAATGGGCTCACTTGCAGTATCATCTGCTTTTACTTTTCAGTTTTATCATAACAGATGACAGTTGAGGTCTCTTTAGTATCTTCTAAAGCAAAGTTCAAGAGCAAAAACTGTTAATGGTTTCTGTGACATGAAAGCAGAAAAAGTTATTGTCTCATACATGAACCACACCTTGGATTTAAAATTAATTTCTGCATTTTTTACCAAAACCAAAACCAACCCCTTCTAAAAATAAAGCATGCCATCAGGAAGATATTGTTTGCTTACCCCATGCAGTATGAGAAACTGCATGGTCTGAAGGTAAAGAAGAAGGGATTTAAAATTCACCTCCCAGTGAATTTCAGGGTTTCATAGCACCTTTGTCCAATTGTGAATAACACATTCTGAAAAAAGAGAGTAAAAACAGAAGATAAAAGTCAACCCAAAATCATGCATAAAACTTGAAGTATTCTCAATTTATGCATGTTTTAAGTATCCTAGGTAACCATGTATAACTCAAAGTTACATTATGCTTTGATGCTTCTTTAAAATTAAATTGCTTCATATTATCAAAATAATTTTAGTAATTAAGAAAAAGAAATTCAGTTGGGAATTTTTGAAGAAGTAATTACATACTGCTGAGCATTATATTTTTCAATATCCAATAACCCAAGGCTGTATAAACTGGCTACCTTGGCTTTCCTTGAATTAGAATCTTGACTGCAGGAAATGTACAATTTCAACCAAAACTAAGAAAGGTTTGTCAGTAGAGTCAGTCCTTATTATTAAACTCCTTCTCCTTTCAAGTCACTATGCAGGTTCTAGGAACTAATGAGGGTACTAGACACTGCACAGTCTATCATCAGTAGCCAGATTTTATTTAATAACTTCTTTTAAGTTGGCTACGTGGAGGACAGATGGCAGGTAATATGTAATTTCTGTATAGTCACTTAACGTGGGATTTCAAAAATCCCTTATATTTGGAAAACATAAGAATTGCATATTATCCAAGAGAATTGCTTCTGTTGGGTGGAAATTACCAGTATATTTTCTTTTTCTCCAGGGCACTGCTTTACTCTTCACTAATCCAAATAGAATTTGTGTGGCAAAAAGCCACAAATATAATCTCTTAGTTGTGGCCTTGAAGAAGTAACCCAGTTTAATCAATTTGGTATTTATTCAGCCCTGACATTCTTGTAGCATCAGTTGTTATGTGAGCCTTTCCGACTTCTCAGCCAACTTAATGCATTTCTTTCTAATGCTTTTCTCCCGTCCTTATTTCCATACATCTTCATTACCAGCACTCCAGCTCAAGCTACTAATGAAGGGTTAAGATGTTTATTAAATGTAAACTCAAACAAATGTTAGCACGGAACAGCTAGTGAAAGTACAGAGATAAAAGGCCATTTGCTGGCCTAATTAAAAGTAATCAGAAATAATGGACTGCCTTGAGGAGGAATAATATAAACACATAACACAATCTCACAAGCTCAACTTAAAAAGAAGTAAGAGATTCCTAGTCACATTGATATAATATGATATTTAGGAATAGAGGAAGGTTTAAAATAGATCAGAATATATTATCTTTAAATAATTTTTTGATTTAAAGTCAAATTGTGATGTTTTAAAACAATTCACTATTAAGAGTTTCCTTCTGACATTGATAACAGCTAGGCTTTTGTAATGTGATCTTAATAGGCTATTAATACCAGGAGAAGATTAAGGGATTTGCTCTATCCTTCAATAGTGCATGCAGCTGCTTCTAAGATGAATGGAAAGTATCTATTCCTATTGATCACTTTAGGACATGTTCTTTGAGGTTCATGCCCATCTTTCCATACATTATTTGGTAAAAACTAACTGCCTAAGAAAGACTGACAATATTTAGCTGGTCAAATCCTTTGTCAACTCTTTCTCATAAATATTTGTTTTTCATTTTGTGACTGTCTTGGAACTTAATGTGCCTTTCCACTCTCTTTTCTACCTCAGTTTTCAAACAGCTATATTAAAAGACATGAGGAAAAAAACCCAAATGAAATCACATGTTAGCTAGAATATTTCAGCCATAGTCTATCTTGCCTTTGTTGAAATATTGAGCCTCATGTGCTGAGTACAACATAGATGCTTTAAAGAGATTGCTAGAAAGAATAGTTGTGCATCTTGCAAAACACACTCAGTTCTTAGGCTTTTTACATCAATGTAATTGAGAAAATTAATCTTAAGTAACTAGATTACATTTACCTCATTATGAGCCTGTACAAACACCTCATTTCAGAATTAAAATAGTCTTAGTTCATTTTACCTTACTTTGCCTTGAAAGTAGATTATGTTAAATCAGATTTGGGTCCCTTTAATATTTAGGTAGAGTATTTATGTAATTATTTATGTGGTTTAGCTAATGCAATTTAAATCCATATTTTTAGACCATTCAATTTTTTTCCCCCCGTGCCCATATGTAGACAGACCCTCCCTCTTCTTCCAAGGCTGCTGTTTTCAAAGCTGTCTATAGTACACCTTTAGGATTGAGCAGAGTTCACTGTGTTTCTCTGACAGGCTATTTTGCAAACTGTCTCTCCCTGTTTTTCTTTTTGTATCATGCAACAGATAACTGATATAAGAACAAGATCTCTCTTCCTGCTGGATTATTTGTTCCTTTAGGAAGCCTTATTCTCACTAGGGCATTTGTAAGGAACTCTTACAGCCCTTAAGGTATTGCAGGCTGTCAGAAGGTGTTGTGTTCTTTTAATTTAAGATTTTGAAACTATTTATGATTGCCTAAAAGAAAGTTCATTGCTTATATTATACCTTTGTACTTGATGCTGCATTTGCTGACTGCAGTCGTGGTATGCCAATTTGGGTAGGCTGTGCCTTTGGGTATGCCAATTTGGGTATGCTGTGCCTTTGGGTATGCTCATTTGGGTATGCTGTGCCTTTGGGTATGCTCATTGATTTACTGGCCAAAACACACCCTCTTTAACACAGAACATAGGCAGGCATCCCCACATCATCGTGTTCACCCATGATATCATAGGCAGTAAAGTCAGATGAGTTGTTTGTTAACACTGTATCTTGTAGTAGACTCTTACTCTGATTGATAGAGACCTTTTAATATTATGTCTACAGAAACTGCTGAACAGATAACGTGCATTTGTGTTGTTCATTGAATACTATACATCTCTTTAACTCAGGATAATTCATAGAGAATTATCCTTGAATAAACTACATTTCACTGCACTAAGCCAAGATCATAAACTTCCCCTGAGGTCATGATTGCCTTAGCCATTCTAAGGGTATCTTCTATTTTTAATTAATTTTTCTTTTTCTATTATTCAAATATTATATTTTTGATTGGATACTTCAAAAAAATTTTGTCTACCTTGTCTCTACAGCATCTGGCTAACTCTAGGATCACAGATTTTTTCAGATTTTGAGACTCATAAACCTCTTCATAAGAGAAGGTAAATCTAATCTAATCTAATTTTATCTTGCGTTTGGTAAGTCTGTGATGGCTTGGTGCTCAATCCAGACAAAAGTACAGAAGAAATTAGAAACTTCTTTATATTACTAACTGCAAAGTTATTGGTTATAGTCTAACCCTAACTATTTTCTAAATTCAAGTCAGGCATAGAGCAATCTCCAAACATTTGTACTGGGGTGCAAGATGTAATACATAAAGTCAGTCTAACAATGAAGAAAGGAAAAGAATTAGTTAGATCCCTTTTTCCTATAAGTAGCTTTGGTTACTGATAAGTGGGTGTAAAAGTCTGGTAAATCAATGCAGTGATTTATGCAAAGATGAGTTATGAAAATAATTTATATTAAACACATTTGAGAAGTATCTATCTAATTTTAAACCTTCTATCTAAAAAAATCCAGTGGTAAGTTTACATTAATATCTCATACTGAGAATAGACACCAGCAATGTCTTTTTGTTCTTAAAGAAACACTGCAAAAGCTTGGAGGTCTAAAATTCAATGAAAATGTACTTCAAGCCTTATTTAAACCTTTCATGTACATACAGTTAATATTTATATTAATAAATATTTATATTATTTGTATTGATTATATTAATCATATTAATATTATTTATAATCAATATTTGCTGAAGAATAATTCAGATGCTCTTTCTTGGGACAAAAAAAAAGCAAATAAAATAAGCAGATAATATACAAAAGTCACAAACATATATTACTGTTCAACAGTGCATTAATAAAGAAGCTTAACTTAACCTCCACAAACAACACCATGCAAAAAACTGCATAGTTCACTTTGGGAGAATGTAAAGTTTTATAAAGGACACAAAATCAAGCTTACATGGGAAAGTCAAATATTTGGCAAGCTGTCACAAAAACACAGCCTAATATGGAAACATTAATGTACCCAAAAGATAAGCAAGATTCACAATTATGAAACTAACAAGAAAATCCCAATCATATGTCGAAGGTGGAGATACCTAAGACAGGTTCTGAATGAAAATCTGAATTATTCAGTTACAAAAGAAGTTGAACTCCTTTTTGACAGTGTAGAAAGAAATGTATGTCCAGTGCTGAACATCCTAGGATGCCATTAGAGTCTAATATCTCTTGTATTGCCTAACAGTAATGTTATGAAATTATGGGCATTCATTCTTACTCAGTCTTAGTTTTGAACTGCTTTTCTGTCCACTGATAAAAACCCCTTCCTTTTTCCTTGAAACACAACACACACATTTTTCTTGTCTACACCTTCTTAATTTTCTTGCTCTTAAATAGGTATTGTCAAACTCTGCACATTTCCTAAAAGTTTTTATAAAGCAAACCTTCTAATTTTACTGCTTATGGCCTGTTCCAAACTCCATATTTTCAGAAATTCATATCATCGTTTGTTTGGGGACTTTTTTTGGGGGGAGGAGGTGTTTCAGAAATCAGTAAAACTTCCTAATTGTTTGTATTATACTAGGTATGATAACCCATTGTTTCTGCAGGAAAAGTAGTTTTCCCTAAGAGAATAGTATTTTTGTATCAAAATTTTCATAATAAGAATATTTCAATCCGTCAGTGCTGTAAAGCTGTACATTTTTCTTTGTATGACTGGCATTCTTGCAAAAGTGGCAACTTCTCACTTGGTCGGATTTTGTTGGAATATGCGAGACAGAAGAGCTGTATGAAATAGTGCAACATAGAGGATAATAAAGTGGTATAGAATTTCAACACCTTTGAGAGCCACAAACCTACAGCAATCTTGCACCTGGAGAAGTTGTCTCAGGAGATCCATTTAATAAAAATGCGCTGTAATTGCGAGAACAGGAATTGCTCAGCAAAGCTTTATTGCATCTTTTAGGCTGTCTTCGATTTTAGCTGGAAGATTGCACATGGGAGACTCTATGCATCTTTCAGAAAGCAAACAGCAAAGGAAAGAAAGGAAAACAGAAGAATGATCTCCAGTAACATAATTTGCAAGTCCAGATAGAATCCATCCAAACTGATGGGATTTATATTTGAAACATTGCTGTGAAGAGCAAGGGCATCTGTTCATACACAAAATAGGCAAGTATTACCAAGCAGGAAAACATGACTGATGCTGTGTTTCACTACTTCTATTACAGTCCCATTTCTCCTGCTGCCATTAATCTGTTTCTAATTCTTCACTCTTTCTTGGGCCTTATACAACCTTGTCAATTTCATTTTTTTTAACATTATTTCTTTTTTAGAGTCTAAGTTGTTTTAGAAACTTCCACAGAATAAAAAAGGAGTGGAGAAAAGCAAGACTGAA
Source organism: Cettia cetti (assembly GCA_013401135.1). Lineage (NCBI taxonomy): Eukaryota > Metazoa > Chordata > Aves > Passeriformes > Sylviidae > Cettia > Cettia cetti. Next base: position 37,233 of record VZUI01000599.1, on the reverse strand, counting down.
ATGGAAAGCAGAGCTGATTTTTTAACAGAAGCTGCCCAGGACCTTACATGGCATCTTCTTCTTTGCCATATGTTCTACATGCTATGTTTAGCTGAAGTAAACCAAATAATACTGCAGCTAACTGACTTGTGGAAAATGCAGTGTGGTACAACAGAAATTTCAGGGAAGATCAGCATGTACATGTATTCTAAAATAACATGCTAGTCAAGTAGTGGAGAGGCAAAGGGTATTGTCCCAGAAAATAGACATTGTCTCCAGCTGAATGTACATAAAAAATATGATGGAGATTAACATCTAAGTTGAAGTATCCAGGTTATTTTGGGTAAAATAGAGAAAAAGGAACTCTACAAAACTGTAATTAAATTAGTAATATCCATACTGGACGAACAAATTGTAACTTGGAGAGAAGATGAATACTTTTAAAATTTCCTTATTGTAATGTTAATATTTTTAGCTAACAAATCTGTGAATGAATATGTCTACTCTTTAAAAATTAGCTGAAACTTGTGGAAAAGCTATGGAAGTCACCTTTTCTGTAAATCGAAAAAAATGAAGTAACATCTTCATCTAAATATTAACTTCCTGCTCACCTGATTGGACGTAACACAAAGTATTGTTACTGAATTTGTACTTGTGGTTTCTAAGAACTTTTCAGTGAAGACATAGCAAGGAAAAAGTTGGTATCTTCAACATTAGGAAAAAGAAATGGACAAAGTAATGAGGTAATTATAAATTAAATTGGAATCACAATACTGATCTTTTAGAATTTGTTTGTTTGTTTTAGCTGTTTAACTTACATATTGGCTTACAGGCGTCTTTCTGTTTTGAAGCATAAAAACCTATCCCCCCAAAAATTCAATTGCTTGAAGAAGGGCAAAAATATAAATTCTAGATAGGTGTCCCATAACTTATGAAGACAAGGTCATCTAGTAGTCTATCCAAGCTCTTAATCAAAATATGAAAAGTCTCAAGTTTCCATCCAGAATACAAAGCAGACAGCCAGGTTCAGATTCACTGCTATGTCAAGAATAAGCAGGTACGAGAAAAACTATTACAGTTATTTGAATGAAGCATAGATGAGATTATCTTCTACTGAATTCCCTGGTTTTTATTATAAAATAACTTTTTACATAATCTGTGCTCTCCCCTTTTCACTCTCTTTCAAAAACCTTAAACAGTAACTTCATATATACAGATTTGGTTTTCCCTGTTACCACTACCCAGTTTATCTACTAATTGGGTAAGTGGCATGACACAATTTTGAATAAAGGGAATAAACACATTTTTCTCTTCCAATTTATTTTCATAAATTTTACCAAGCCGATAACAAAATCTACTAGTTAAGATGATTTTTTTTTTACTTCTTACAAAGTTATTTGTGACCTTCATAACTGTTCAGTAATGAATACAGGAAGTCAATAGTTCATGTCATGAAATTAATTCCAAATTAATACAAACCTTAGAAATAAAGTGTGAGTTGATACACAAATTATTTTGTGAGACATTCAAATTATGAATGCGTAATAGACTATAATATTTCTGCTTAACAACACACCAGCTGCTAAAATTATTTTTAAAAATTCCTGTGACGTTTTTAAGGGTATGTACTATCATTTTTTGCTAAACATAGATCTGGTGTAATGAATGCAAAAGAAAATGGAGAAAAGTTGTTTCTTATTTCAACTACATAATGGAAAAAAGATCAAACTTAAATTTAAATTACTCTCATAAAATTTTAAGTTCATCTGTATTATAACATATTATATTATTTCTTGACACAAGTGGTAAAGGTTGGAACAGGAAATGTTCACAAACATTCAGAACATGGAAATTCTTTCCAAAACCAAACCAAAAAACATTCACATTTTTCCTTGAATTTTCTTTCTTTTCTTTCTTCATCTATTCTCTCTCCACTTTGTCTTTTGTGTAAAAACTTTCAGTTTCAGCTCAGAACAGCTCCGTCACATTGTTCTTACAAATAATTTACCTGTGTTCATACTCATGACTTTTACAATTGTAAGAGAGAATTTGGAGAAGCATGTGGAGGATGAGAAGGGAAGAGAGATGCAGCCCTCCTGCTGCCCATGTAACACACAACGAGATGCGCATTCTGTGCCTTATCACAGAGAGAAGTCACTGCCCAGGCTCTGCTCTATGGGGGCTTTGGCTACACCTTACCTTGGGTCTACAGCAAAATTTCCACTGATGTAAATTGCAGTATGATAAACACTACTGTGAGAGGACAAAATATGTCATTATGTCTCTGAAGGCTGATGTGAGATTCTGAGTTTTGTTTGTGAAGTAGACGGGTGAAGCTAGTGCCAAGAATGTCCAGCCCACCTTTCAGCTTTTTCATCCTTGCTTTTCCTCTCACGCAGATGATGAGAATGCTGACAGTTTACAATGGACAAGAAAAAGAGGGGAGTGTGTGACACCTTAAAGTCACAAATCAATACATTTTCTTGGGAACCTGCCAAACTTTATAAACATAAAAGTCCTACTGATTCAGCAAATGTCTGATTTACTGTGATAACCCTCATTTTCACTCCCAAGAGCAGAGGTTCATATTCAAACAGCAAAAAGCTCCTAGTGATCTTTCAATTGAGATAGTCAATGCCGTGAAAAGTCTGTCACAGTTTTATAAAAGTTTCTTGCCTCAAAATCAGAAGTATATCTGGATATTAGTGGGAGGTAAGCATAACTTTTATCAGTCTCATATCTTACCTCAGTCTCTACTGACTACAAGATGCATGAAGAATGGAAGCAACAAAATCTGCTACTGAAAACATTGGTGAAACAGGTCTTTATCTCATTTTTTTTCATGTATTTCAGTAAAGGCAAAGGAAGTTTTGACACAGAAAACTTATATTTTCTTAGGAAGGGTGAGAACAGATTTATGCTCTATCAGGGGTTATATAGCAAGGTCTTTGAAAAGATTGAAGTCAATTTATGCATAAAAAAATGTATTGAGTTTTCCAGATGCTTGTCACTGAGTTCCAGAGTTGCGTCTTACTCATCCAAATTAGCTGCATGAGAAGTACTTACATTTCTACCCCTTTTACAAAGATATATCTTCATTTCCTACTTTTAGATTTTGTGTGTGTGTGTGTGTGTGTTGTTAGATATGGAACATCTGTGTATAACACTGCTCTCAGGGTGATAAATACCAAGAGACAATAATGTTTTCAGTAGACAGAGGAATATATGGAAAGTAATGCAGTTGAAGTTGAAGATTCAGAATACTTTTTTCATGTTTTGACAAAAAGGAGGGAAAGAAAACTATTCAAAACCTGGAATCTGAGAACTGTTATGAGATTATTTGTAGTTAAGTGAAATGCATTTAAAAGATCAATATGACATCTGTTGACAAGTGAATAGAATTAATTTTAAAAGAAGTTAAAAATACATAGGATGATCACTGCTGAGTAAAAAGTCTTGTCAGGTAACTGAAAAAGAAACTGCATTCATGCCATATTAACCCAGAGGAAAAAAATGTTCACAAATGTGTGAAAAGCAGTTCATTTTCTGACACTGAGAATACAGATGTTTGCCTGGAGATTACTATCAAAGACATGAGCATTACACTATAAACAAAATGTGCAAAGGAAGGATTCTCTAGGATTTATTAGGTGTTAACCAAAGTAGACTGATGGGATGAGAGAAGAAGCAGGTGTATCTGCAGCAGATGTGTGAGGTACGGTAGGATCCTGTTCACTGCTCCATTGAAGAGTTGCTCGTGTCAGTTTCTGTGGTGGGGAAAGCTTTCACAAAGTACCCGGCTTAAATGCGTGGAGTTTGGAGTACCCTAGTAGCAGACAGAGCAAACATAGTGCTTAAGGCTCTGGGCCCCAGAATCACTCCTCAGAGAGTGAAAACAACTTGGTGATGAACTAATTTGCTACCCTAAACTGGCACCAAAGGCCATTTTTATTCATAGTCTCGGAAAGAATATGACCTAGGGAAGAACATAATTCTGGACTCTCAACCTCCTACAGCTGTTACTAAGCTGACACTGCTGATTTATGGCTCTCTGAGGCTCAGTCCTGAAGTCACAAAGCAACAATATATTTCCAGCTGGTGTTTTACTGAGGTCTTAGTCCTACTGGAGAGTAGAGATTTCTGATATTTCATTAATGCCTTTATGGCAAAGCAAGAAAGGCTGCACCTCTTAAAACCATTAAAAACTATGCAGTCCTTGACACTGGCCAACATTAAAGTTTGGTATAATTCCTTGCAATACCAAGGAGTGAATTGGTGCATGCAGAAGATCTGGAACAACCTCAAAGAGCTCTTGAGGCAAGTGACAGAAAATAACAAATAAAATCTCAGGCTACAAACAAAAAGACAGAAAAATGCTTCAAAGTAAATCAGGTTTCAGTAAAGACAGAATGTACAGAAAGAACCAGTATGGCTAAATTTACATTTGCAAGTGTGTTTTAACAGGACCTAATGTCCAGCTGCTGTCAGAAGGGTCTCCAAATTCAGAGTCCACCCCAGCTCCTGGTCATCAATTCCCACCAGCTAAAGCACCTGTCTGGCTTCTCATTAAGCAGACACTACTCTATAATTTGGTAGAGAATCATAAAAACATGAAAATTCAATATTTTCTGAGAGTTGAATTGGCCTGGCAGAGATCAGTTACATGCCAAAATGACTGCTCATCTAAGGTTTAGAAAGGACAGAGGGCAAAGTAGAGCAACGGCAGATGGGACTGCCTCTTTCAGTAGGAATTGAACAGTTCTATCAGCCTAGCCATATCAGCATCACATGTTTTTATATCCAAGCCCCATTCCTCTACTGAATTTCCAGAAATATATGCTAATCACAAAGTACCCATTTTGAAATCTGGGATCCAATTATTGATAGATTTCTTTTTCATTTGGTTTACAGGTTTTCCACTGACATACAAAGGTTATTTGATACAGACAGATATCTTTCTTCTTTGTGTCACCAAATACATTGTCATTGATTGTCCAGTCAGAGTAGTCAGAAATGAATGGTATCATGCACAAAATTACTGAATACCCAATATTTTCAAATCTGTTACTTTGCTCTCTTATACTCTAGTTTCTCACACCATTACAGAAATATAGAGAAAAAAAAAAATCCAACCAAAACAGATTTGAAATTATTTTTTATATCTTGCTTTTCTGTTCCCTGCAATAATTTAAATGAGGGATTAGACACAAATAAAGATATGTCGACTTACAAGTCATCCAGATTTCCACTGATCAGCACCAATTTGTGATCAAGCAAACCTTTGTATTCTTTACATGGTACTGTAAGGTTGGCTGTTTTTTAATCAGTTTGGGTCATCTGTGCCATACGTGAATTTGATTTTTTTCATTATAGTTATTAGTTGCTGTCTTAAATTCAAACCTGCAGACAAAGTCTGAGACAGTAACTACAATTGCAAAATTCTCACTCAATTCCACAGAAATGGAATAATGGGACTGTGAGAATTACAGATTATTTTACTGCAAGGCCTCCATCTGAAGGTATATGTATGTCATATAAAGAGGGAAGAGTTTCAAAAGTTACCATTGCTCTTGGTTCCTCAGGTGGTGTTCTCTCACTTCAGGTAGCCTTGCACTGAGACTCAGAGATCCACATGATGTTTGCACAGCCCTTAGGTGAGTGAATCAGCTGCTTGCAGTGATGCAAGTCCCAGACCTTTCTAGTCCTTTCAATATGTTCTTTCTGTTGCTAGGCCTCATCCTCTTGAGTCTTTTCATCTTAGATCATCACTGATGGACAACAATGCATTTTATAGTGCTCTTGGAAATAACTTCCATAAGTACTTCCTCAAAGTACTGGTCATTATTGTAAACAGAAGAGTCTTGGTGGAATTTATTAGTTTGGAAAGTACTAGCATTACTAGTTGGGTCAAAAATGTTGCAGGTTTTTTTACTTAAGGCTTCAATATGAAAAAATAAGTAGATGCACTATTTTTTTAATGCAGATATAGGAGAATTGTTCATTAAGTGAACATAACCTTGACACTATTTATAAAGTTTTTTATTAAAGTTGGTATTCAGAACTTCCTGCCAGCAGCTGTTGAGCAGTGATTTCACTAGTGACACTGACAGTTTGAGGGCCTGATCTGAGAGACAGGAAATCAGTTTGCTGCTGTATGCAGACTTGTAGTAGAGAGTTTGTTAAAAACATATACACATATCCTAACTAATTTTTTAAAAGACTTCAATCTCTCAAATTAAAAAGAAAGTTACTTACAGGCTTGCAGGATAAGAACTAAAACACTTATGCAATCCCAGATGAATTTAGCAAAATTCTTTCCACAGTTTTAGAGGTGCTTTAGATGTGCATAAAAATCAGCTGAAGGAGGTGACAGTAAAAAGATTATGCCACAAATACTTCAGCATATAAGTTACTCAGCCAAGAATTTGCCCTTTTTTTGTTTCAATTCTCAGTAGATATTTGTGCAGTCAAATTCAACTGGCGCGAATTACAAAATGACAAAAAAGAAATAACTTTCAAATTACATTCAAGTTGACAATCCTGATGAACTATCCTTTAGTATTTATTATAGAGCAACAATATGATGTAGCATACATAGAAAAAGCATATTTGATTTTAAACTTGTGCTTTTGTTCTTTGAAACACAAATCTTTATCAATCTACCATTATCCTCTGCCTGTCCCTTCCTGTGATTTCCTCATCCTTCAAAATGCCACAGACTCTTTTATGAAAATTTAGAATCTGTTACTTTTTATATGAATCTGACACTATATCCTTGTGGTCATTGTAAGACAGTCAACAAGTCAGCATTTTGCATGTGCATATCCTTTGCCAAGTAAAGGGGGGACTAAACAGTCTGCTAATTTTTGAGATGAGGTTAGCACTTTAGAAATCAACCCCCTTCCTTGACCTATGAAAATAAATAAATTATAGTCATTCCAATGTAGATGAAAGAACAGTACTTTTGACTGTTCCTTTCTGTCCCTCATGAAGGCTGCACAAACCACAGTATCTGTATATTTATTCTGTCTGAGGAATGTAAGCCAAGTAGCAAACTGAAATACACATCTCTGTTTACATTCCACGCATACACATGCCAGGATATGATTGCTTTCAGGGTAGTTCTGTGAAGCCACACATTTCAGAACAGTCACCTGAGCTTTGCAGAGGTACAATTTATACCTGCCCTTGGGGGACATACAAAGCCAGTGTCTTTCTTGAAAAGGCTGCACCAACATCTCCTCTATTTGAGATTCTTGACATCCTTGTAAGGTCAGGATAAGGAGATGGATTTGGAAGCTCCACGCAGCTCCTGCACTGTAGGATTTTGTTTGTGCTGAAACATTCCTGCTGCCTGTCTAAATGCTGCACTTTAGACGTGTTCAAGTGCATAGCCAGAAAACAATGGTGACTCCTGCATAGGATGATATCTAGGGATCAAAGAGACAGGATCACTTTGAGAGAGAGCACTTTTGAGAAACAGAAACTGAGGCACAAAAGCAACAACAATTTTCTTAAATGTTTTTATTTTTGCATAAGGAGCTTCACATACTGCTCTTTAACCCACATACACCCCCCACCCCAACCCCTGCAATATTTTTCTTCTTCAATTGCAAACAAAAGTAGATCAGTGTCTAAATATTTATATTGTAGATGAATATTTAGTAGTGGGTGAAACGTGAAAACTTGCAATTTGCAGCTTAGGTCCAAGACTTTTAAAACATATCACCATCCAGTGAACTCATCCTTAAAACTCTGCTTCAATTCAGTACACCTTTGCATCCTTAACAAGTTATCTGTCTATAAAAGTTGCCTGATCCCAATACATACATGAACTTTAGTCTTCTAGTGCTCGTGAAAGCCTACAGAGACTCATTCATCAGAGGTTGCTCCCTGACCTATAGCTGACTACAGCTTTAGTTCCCATTATTTTTTCATGAAAGTTCTCACTTAACACTATGTGAATAGAATGAAATGTTTCCATTAAAACTCTTTGAAAACATATGTTCAACAGGACCTGCTGTTCCTGTCTTACTGCATTGTATCAGACAGGAGAAGAGCAAAGATCTTGAAGAATGTTTCCTGTGTACTTTTGCAGCAGTTTGGAAGGTGTTGTTTTATTTTGATACAACCATTGATTGAAGGCTCTCTGTCTCTCCATCTCCAATTATGTCCTGCTCATGTTCTGAGATTAGGGTTTCAAAGAATAAAGCCTTGTAATGGAAAGGTAAGATCCAGAAAACGGGAAGATATCTAATTGTTGTCATGCTCATGGAAAAAAAGAAGTTAAGCCTTCCCTTTATGATTAAGGGAAAATGCTCTACTTAATGAATGCATTGATTAAGGAAATACCTAGTCTTTGTAGTACTGATTATGGTTTTACCTCTGTGTTAGAGCAATAGGGTGAGGTTTCATGATGCGTATAGTGGGTGTTAATACTATATCAACTAACTGACAAACTGTATTTCTTAGATAAGTTTTACAATATATGCAGGCCAAAGGCAGACAAAAGGGGTTTTTTGTTGGGTTATTTTTAGTTTGTTGGGGTTTTTTTTGTTTTGTTTTTTGGTTGGTTTTTTTTTTTTTTTTTTTTTTTTTTGAGTTTTTTGTTTGTTTGGGTTTTTGGGGGTTTTTTTGGGGTTTTTTTTGCTTTGTTTTGTTTTTTTTACTTGTTGGTTTTTTGGGTTTTTTTTTTGTTTGTTTGGGTTTTTTTTTCTTTGTTTTGTTTTGTGGGGATTGTTTCTCCCTTCCCAGCACTTGAAATAGTTTGCAGCCAATATCAGAGAGCAGAGCAGAGACGGGGTAGCTGAGAGCCTTGCAATGCGGAGGAATTAGTTAAGTGAGATAAGATTACATAGTTTAAGTAACTGAACCATAAGGTGTTTTGAAGTGGTGGATGAAAAGGTCAGTGTACCTAGGGAAAGGGGAAAATGTACTGGGGGGAAATGGTGGGAAACTTTTCTGAATTATTCCAAATCTGCCAGTCTGTGGAATCTTGCCCAAAGAGTGCTCTGGGAACACCCTGACAGTTTCTTTCCAGCATATGCTCACATCCGGCCTCTGCTACTGGACAAACCATGCAGTCCTCAGTAAACCTAGGTAAGTGACAGCTAGGTATTTCATTTTCATCTGGGGAACACTCCCAGAGAGTTCAAAAATAACCTTCAAACTTAGTAAAGAATTAAAAGAAAGAAGTAAAAATATTTAAGAATTTCACCAGCCTCCAAGCTGAACTTGACAAATAACAGATTAAATTGTTAATTATACTAGAAGTGGGGAAGCTTATACAGGATGCAATACTAAAGCAAAGAATCTGTTTCAGAATTAAAACAATTAGAAAATAATCCTTGCTTTTTGTATATGTATATGTATATGTATATGTATATGTATATGTATATGTATATGTATATGTATATGTACAATACTGATGTACTGATGTAGGGCAATACAAATAAAGTACAAAAATAGTCAACCGATTCAACTTTAATGGATTTTTCTTCACTTTGACAGACACGTTGTACGTAGATATTTATAAATTTTAAATATAAACAAAATATTATACTTTCCTCAAAGGGTATTTTTTACTTCTCAAGGAAACCTTTTCTAAGCAGCTAGAAAACTGATACTTAAGAAACAATAGGGAAAGAATAAACACACGCAGGATGACGATGGGTGGAGCAACATTTGAAGATATATTTAACTAATCTTTCCCTTTTTTCATGTTTTGCTTTATTGTGGGTTTGGGTTTGTTTTTTATTTTTTGCAAAGATATTGACTGGGCAAAGACAATTCCTGTTATCTCCATTGACATCAAATAAATAACTAAAAATAGGATTTCTGAATAGAGAAAATGATGTCATATTTGGAAGAGATGCTGTTGTTGACTTTTGCTGGGAAAGGCAGTGTTCAGGGTGAGTGGTAGATAGTGATTTGGCACTAAATCAAACTTTCCATTAGAGCTGTTGAACACTCTTGTTCTGCTTTGTCTTTAATCTCAGCAGGCATGTAGCTCCTCCAAAATCACAAAAGGGCATACTCTGTGTTCAGATCCTCTCTACAAAGTAACTGTCCTTTTCAGATCTGGATTCTATTTCACTGGTCTCACATAATTCTAACTATTCCATTACTATGCTCAAAGGTGAAACACAACAACTTTGATGAGTATTTCTACAGCTTAAACTTCAGCATGTGCTGTTTTCGTGACATGATTTTTTAAAAACCAGAAGTCATTGTTCCACAAGGAATCCTCAGACAGGATAATTTCTTCATTCATTTTTACCAGAACATGCATAATTAGAAACCCTGGAAAAAAAACAAAACAAGATCCAATGATAGTTAATCAAAGCATCATTAAAACTGATAATTCCATTAGCTTAAATTCATAAATGCAAAGGAACAAATTCTCTCAGAAATTTGCCAGTCTTTTCAGTTCATGATGAAATTCCTTCCCGTTCTTTCTCTGTCTCAGACTTCTAGTCCCATTGTCATTTCAAGTAGGAAACAGAGAGCCAAGCCTAAATTCCTGCATCTGGAGCTGATGTCAAATCTGTTTAATAATCAGACCAAAGTTCTTCAAGTCTAGGAAGTGTCTGAAGCATCAAAATGTGTTTATAGATTTTAAGTGATGATCTTACATATAGAGAATTACTATGAGAAGATGATCTTATCAAACTAATACAATATTATAAAAATTTGCCAGACAAACCCTTTTTGAATAAAAATAATAATTAAAAAATTATATCATATATATATGATTATTTTTGTATTTTATTTTCATAGAAATACAAGCATTTGTATTTATATGAAATAATAACTCTGTACATTTGAGTATATTTATAAATACCATTCTTTTCAAGGGACCATTTTTTTACTGTGAAGACATCTAAAGCTTCAAGCATCCTTTTTAATGTGTATTGCTGGAGCTCCAGCATCTCACTAGTAACCATACTGTCTCTGAGGGCACCTCATGCAGGTACCCTTGCTGCCCACTGCTATATTGAGCTATACATTGGAGGAACCAGGAGTGCTCTAAGAGCCTCTTTTATCTGGGGGAGTGCCAATGACCTTCGCTCTAACAGCCCATCTGAGATGTGTGATAGTCTAGCATTTTTCTAGACTAATTAGCAATGTTCTGGAGACAGCTCAGTAACTTTATTTCAGATGATTAAAAGGTTCTCAGGTAGTGTCAGGGAGGGGAGTTCATTTGGCAGAGAAGTTGATTTTGACCCATTATTTTACATTTGAAACACCTAGTCATAAATTTTTCCACTAGGCTGACAGTTTAGATTGCACCAATTACTCTTGATAGCTGAAGTTATCTGCATAAAATCATTACAAGCAGTCATAAGTAGCAATATACACTTTTACCATATATAACAAAAAATAATAGTATTTTTCTAGTAGTAAACAAATCATCAGAAGACTGGAGACAGTACTTGGACTTCATAGCTTCAAATTTGCTTTAAAGCCCTTTACTTTAAAAGAAAACAATAGAAAAAATTATGAAACACTTTAGTAGAATTATTCAGTTGAATTATATTACTTCCCACTCCTTCACTTTTAAAATTTTATGAATATTGGCCAAAAGTAAAGTGAGTTTTCAAAATGAGTGTTACTATAAGCCATTCTAAGTGTGACAGCTGCATTTTTGCCTCTAGGTGAAAAAAGATAGAAAAGCTAATTGCTTTTGAAGTGCCAGGCTTTTTTCAGTCCTGGATCTCATTACTATTGTGCTTCTATGACTTATCTTTTCTCAAGTTTTGAAGCTGTATACCTCATAATATTAACAAATTTATTCAAAATACACTTAAATTTCCCAATAGATAATTATAAAAAGTGATTCTTACCATATATTTATGACTCCTATCATCAAGCTGTCCATTGTGATGTTTTCCAGTTTGATCTAGTATTTAAAAACAACAAGGCTTGTGAGACCTGACCTCTCTTACTATCTTTTCTCTATGCTTGTTTGTAACTTTAGATTTCTTTCTTTTCACATATGCAACGAGAAACTGCAGAAATTAAGGGAAATATTCACACTATGCAAAGATAAGACATAAATTGATCCGTCCTGGCCTACTGCTTTCTTCTGACTCCATTTTGCAACCTGTAAAATGTGGTTGGTACTAAATCTAATTGCAGAGCTTAAATGTTTACTACCTTAGAGTTATGAAACTTAGACAAAAGATCTACAGTAGAACAACAGATCACAATTTTTTTTTCCTCAATTCAGACTGAGACAGGTAGCACGAATTGAGGCAATAATTTTATGAAATATGTTAAAGGCTAAAATAAAATTACTTATACCATTGGCCTCTCAATGGGTTTTACAGTCTGGTTAAAATTACTAGAGGCCTAAAAATCAACTCATTTTGCATTGAACTGAAATAGCTGAGGATTTATACAGAGTGAAAAAAAAAAAAAAACAACGAACAAGTGTTTTGGGAAGTTTTATATTCTTTCAAATGGGAAAAAAAAATTGAAATGGAATTAAGCATTTTTCTCAATAAAAAGGTACTGGGTTTTTTTTAATGCCAGGTTAGTTAATGCTTTTTTCTAGCCTTCTTTTTAATTTCAGTCACATTGAAATGAAAAGTACACCTGTGTAAAAAAAGGTTGAAATTCTTCATTTAAAATCTGTCAAAACAATATTTCTACATCTTTTTTTTTACCCTAACAAAAAGTATTCATAAATGTCACTCAAATATTTGTTTTTCAATGCTATTTTTAGTAAAGGTGCTAAACAGTAATGAAGATTATTTTGCTCAACCTAGCAGGATAAATAAAAGTGTAAATCTAAAGAGAAGAAATCATTGTTCATGTTATTCTACTTTTACCCTCACTTCAGGGTAAAAAACAATCTCTGACCTATTTCACCTAGAGATGACTATAAACCAGAATTTTGGGTGACCAGTAAGAAAGAGAGGGATGTGAAGAATTAAAGCATCTATTTTCTCTAGTCAAAGTGCATTATCATTTTAGGTAGAAAAATATGATTTTTTGCATACAGATCAGACCCTTCAAATTGTGCACTTACTGTAGAAAGAGTCAGCAGTGAGTATTTCCTTGTCCTTTTGGTTCAGAATGCACTATACAGAATATTTGAAACTTCTTGAAGTTCATTACACTGAAAACACACTAGCTAATCCTAGTGTTAATTATACTTTTCTAGCAGCCACAGTCAGAATCTGTCATTAGCATATTGTCATTTCATTTATTTCCTATAAAAGCAGGTAAATACTCATCATCTGAGCCATTTTGTATTGCACTGGCAATACAAAATGCATTATAAAGAACAATCGTACTCAGATGGCATTGGATTACATAGTTTATTGGGTCTATTCCATATATAATTTTCATGATGGCTTCTTGAGTGACTTATGCTGCAGTAATCTGCTACTCCATAGTAGAAATGGATTTAGAGCAAATCTTTCTCCACAGGTGGCATTTCCCAGTAATGAATCCTGCCATTCAATTATATAATCAGAGTAATTTCTTCATGTTAAAAAACCCCTTCTTGAGTGGCACATAAATTACCACTGGATTAAGTTAGTGCCAGGGCTTTGAGATTTCTCCAGTTGACAGACAGAACAGTACTGTTAATGATGAAGAGAAAAACATGTCAATTCAGAGATTTTTCAGCTTTATTTTTCCATCTCTTCAGCCTGGTTTCTTTGTACTTGCTTTTACAATATTGTGGGCTTTGGGTATCTTTGAAATTATTGTACCCAGGGTGTGTCCAGAGCCATCACAGGAGACTGTCAGTGCTTCTGTTTAGAAATGTTCATCTTTGCTATGGAATGACCAATTGAGTCCAATAAGAGGAAAGAATAAATTAAAAAAATAAATTTTAACACTAATAAAAGACTTGATTTACAAATGGTAATAAAATTCTGCTGAGTATGTCAGTTTGATTTACCCTTCTACATCAAAGCTAGCACAGCATTAAAGAATTTGCAAAATCAGAGCTCTCTCCTGAGTGTGATAGGATATCATATTTTGCATACACAGGCAGTGGTGAGAATACTAAAAACTACTAATTTGTTAACCTTAGACTTAGTGCCATGGTAAGTCAAATAAAACAAACAAAAGGTCTGTATGGCTTGCAGATTTATTGTTGATGAGCTTCTAAGTATTTTGTGCCTGCTATGCCAATCTTTCAGTGAAAAAAAAATAGTTTGACAAATAAATAGTAAATAAATAAATCAATAGAAAGCAGAGTCTTTTATTTCTTTAAGTAGACATGAAGGGAGGGAACACAAAGTAACACAAGTAAAAATAGGTAGTTGAAAGGGAGACAGTTGAAAGGGGCAAGTATTTCACTGTTTCCTATAGCAGTTATGAAGCATGTCTGTTTTCAGCTGTTATATTTTACCACAGACTTAACCACAGCAGACTAAAAGTATGCAGGGCATCTGTATAAAGTTAAGAAACTTTGTTGTTATTACAGAAAGCATACTTAAACTGAACTAGCAGTGTTGGTGAGAGAGCTGGTGCTACAGTTCACCTTTCACAGATTGCTGAGCACAGTTCAGCCTGACCCCGCCTCATCCAGGTGCACCTGTAGTGTGCACGTTCTCTTACCATCAGAGTAACACCACCCCTCTGCACAGGCTCACTGCCAGCACAGGCTCACTCCTTCTCTATTACCTGCTCTTATGTCTCAACCCAAAGAAGAAAAATGGAGTAAGGAAGTCTTTCCTAATGACACTTGCACCAGAGATTCCATTTTTAAATAGTTTTTAGAACACAGGGAGCTAAACCATAGGTACATCTCTCCATTACACAAATAGCGTCACAGACAGGTCACCCCAATGACCTTCCTTTCAGCTACTTAAAACCATTATCTATGTGCTTAATTACTGGATAAATTGCTGATGGATAAAAAAACCCAAAAAACAACCACCAAAACGTGCAAACTAACAAAATAAACAAAACAAACTGCATATCTGAAACACTGCTCTTTTCTTCTTGGTCCCATACCAGCCAGTAGCTGTTAGGACCCCTTAGAAACTTCTGTGAAACAAAGGACTCTTCTTTGAACTCAAATGTTTCCTTTAAGAACATTTTGCACTTGAAAGGCTTGTTCAGAATCTGTCCTGTTCCCTAGGGTAAACTCATCAAGCTACTTCTTTGAGACACCTCTGACCCTAATTCTGAGACATATTCAGTGGGTAACTGCCTAGGGACTGGAACATGATGCTTCACAGATCTGAGATCCAAACTTTTACACTTCAGCACACATCCCCACAGAAACGACAGTGCCATTGTAGAAAAGCAGTCAGCTTTGATTCATACCTTTTCTTTAGGTACCAGATACTGCTCTGAAAAAAACTTCCCAGCAGATATTTCAAAAATACTTCATTCATAAAGAATATTGCTTCCTGGACTTAGGAGACTGTACATGTCCATGAAGAAGAACAACAGTAAAGACAAACCATGGAGGATTACTACTCATTAAAAAGTTCAAATAAATAAATAAATAAATAAATAAATAAATAAATAAAAAGAGCTAGGGAACCAAACAGAATAGAGAGATTATCACTGTTGCAGTAAATAGTAAATATTGGACAAATACCAGTCACCAGAAATTTACAAATTTCTGAAAGTAACAGAAATCAAGTGTGCACACACAAAAAAATTGTGAAAGTGATCAGACTCAAAGAGTATCAATTTTTGTAGTTGTAACGTTTTCTTTGCACCATTTTCAATATCTGTCTACTAATTTTTAAAAACATAAGGTGAAGGAAAGGTTTAGTGTAGAATTTTCTTCTTAACATAGTTAATCAAACTATTTTTCAAAACTAATTTATATTTATTCAAAGTTACTTAATAAAAATGTTTATGCACATCATACATATTACTTCTTGACATGTAAAAACATAAAATTTAGTTAAATAATCTAAGTAGTTGTCACCATGTAACATATAAAATGCTCACCATGAGCATATAAAACATATGACAATTTTTATATTTCTTTAGTGTCCTAGCCATGAATAAAATTATTATTTATAGAATCATACAACGGTTTGAACTTTGAGGCAAAAAGCAATTGAGTACCTGAGCCTTCTCCCTGTCCTGACTCATCATGACTCCTCTACCCACGACCCAAATTTTCTCTATTCTTTCTCTGCTCACTGATTTAAATAGAGAATCTTTCTTTGTTACCCTTGATGTCCATTTCTTCTGCCACTGTTTTAGCTTTCCTAACCTGCTCCCTGGCTGTTCAGACAATTTCTGTGTATTCCTCCCAAGTTTTCACCTCTTCCACCTTCTTTAAGTTACCTGTGTCTAGCTTTCTTCAAGAACTCCTTTCCCAATTTTCTGTTTGTAGGGATGCATTTCTGTTGAGTCTGGATGAATCCTTGACAATCACAGAGCTCCCCTGGGCCCCTCTTCCCTCCAGAGCACCATCCCAAGGCAGTCTTTCAAGAGATCATTGAAGTCTGCTCTCCTGAAGTCCAGAATAATGAACTTTTATCCTCTTTGCTGCCTCACAGATCTCAAACTTCACTGCTTAATTGCAAGAGCAGCTCAGGCTTTGTCCTCATATTCCCCACTAGCCCCTCCTTGTTGCTGACAGCAAGGTCCAGCATAGCCTTTTCTTGTTGGATCCTCTGTGACTTTGAGAAAAAAAAGTTGTCACCAATACATTTAAGGAATTTCCTGGGTTGCCTTTGTCCTTCAAAAAGTCCCTTCAAAAGATGTTGGTGTGGCTGGAGTCTCCCATGAGGGCCAGGTCTTGAAAACTTGAGGCTGTGCATCTCTGTCTGTAGGAGGCCTCAGACAGCCTATAGCAGACCCACACAATAAAATCACCTGCCTCTGCCCTCCCTTTAATCCTGACCACAGTCAGGATTTGTTTGTAAAGCTCAGTATTGGTATGAGAATCTGGTGATATTCCAACATTTTAATGAGTAAAAAAAAATTGTAGAAAACCAATAAACATGGTGGGATGAAAGAGTCATTGATTGTAGGATTTCTTGTTTATAACTTCTGGCTCCCCTTGATTATACTAAACTATTCTAAATTCCTGCACATATCCAAAGTCTTTCTTCCCCTTTGCCACACTCCAAGCCACAACCATTCACTTGAGCACACACTCAGTACATACATATTTCTCAAACAATTCTGTAAGGTTTTATTATTTTGCAGTTTGGATAAGGATTTTCATTAGAACACAAGAAGTCTGACATTCACACTTTTTTTGAAACATCTCCTGCCATTTGTTGAAATACACAAATGTACAATGACATCAAAGCAGAACTTTATTTTCTCTTTTTCTTAATTGATTGCATTACTCCAAATAAACACCCAAATATCAAAATTATGGGAACATTTGTAAAATGACAAAACCGGGGGTTTTTTTCCCACTTCCCTCCTGCAATAAAACATGTATAAGCAATGTAAAATAACTGCTTAGCTCCATGACCCTCCACTAGCCATATCTGATTCACCCCATTTACTTTCTCATCCCATTAATAATTGAAGTTCACATCACTTGGGATCTTTCTGGGCCTTTGAACTGCCTGACAGAAAGAAGGGACACAGAATTGTCAGTTTGGTGTGGAAGTCTCTTCCTTTAAATATAAAGCAAAAAAAATTGCTAGGAGGCTTTCTTTGTTTGTTTGTTTGTTGGGGCTTGGTGGCTTTTTTCATTCTTTTGTATTTTGTTTGGATTTTTTGGGGGAGGGGTAGGCATCGTTGTTTTGATATTTTTAGTTTGTTTTAGTTTGGTTTGGTTTTTGAGGGGGTTTGGGGGGAATTGCTTGTTTCTGTCTTTTTTTTTTTTTTTTTTTTTATACAATGTGTCAGGGAATGGAACACATAACAGCACTAAAGGACAGGTTTTTTTTTTTTTTTTCATAATGAAAATGTTTCTAGTTAGTTTTGAAATATGCCAGCAGCATTAATTCAGGATTCTGCAAAACATTTGGTGCAAAGTAGTCTTGCACTATGTAAATTCTCAAACTGTTGGCAGGGTTTTCTGATTCCTAAATAAGATAAAGGTAAAGACTGAAAAAACCTGCATAAAAATGAGGGGGAAATGTTTACACCAGAATGGAACTAATGATAAAATAACCAGGAAGAATTGGTTTTGATCTTTATCCCTCTCAAAATTGGCATAGGATGTGGTCTTTATAGACTCTGAGCTTCTCACAGCATAAAATAACAGGTATTCAGTAGGGAAGGGAAATATGCAAATTTTAAGAAAGAAAGAATAAAGACCAGCTATAAAAATATAGCATTACCAGTTAAGGAAATGACAAGGTAAGTAATCAAGAAACAGCACTATATTTGTTTTTCCTTTTTTAATACTCCCAAGACCAGTGGTTTATGAAACCAAATTCAAGCTATTACTCTGCCCCTTTTCTAATGGAAGCATAATTCCACATCTAGATCAGGGTTTTGTTCTACCATTGGCTTGGTTCAGTTTTTACTTCATTAAGTTTTTTATGGAACCAGCAGAAATTGGTATGTTTAGGGTTGGAATCATTGTTGAAGATAGCTGGTGATTTAATGCTGAAGAAAGGTCCTGCAAAGCTGCCTGTACTTAGGTTTTATATTCACAGTAACTGCTTGGTAAAGTACAATCATAGGACAGGAAGGAAATATTATGTAAGAGGAAATGTGAAGCTGTATTGAAAATGTGATTCAAATATGACTCCGGAAAGAACAGTAAAAAATGATTAAGTTATAGATAATGCTTCTGCTCTGAAGATTTTCCTTGTCTGGAAGAAAATACAGGGGAATAAAGAAAATTTCCGTAAATTTGGCAGCATTAAGATTTTTTTCAGAATAAGTTGTGACATAACTGTATGGGGGTTTGAAGACTAGACCTGGCTGAGCTGGTTACAGAACAAAATCATTGAAACACATGTACCACTAGGTTAGGGCTGTGGACAGAAGTCATAGGGAGATCTGACAGGCTTGGCTAAAGTCCAGCTAGGACCTCTGGGCTGGCATACCTGGACTAACTCTTTGCCAACGATTTGCCAACGTTATTTAACCTGTCATCAAGTAGGGGTTGCTTGGTTTATCAATAACTACCAAATTAAACTTAGAAAAGATTTAAAATAAAACACTCAATTTGTCATAAATTCTTACTGTATCTAGATTTATTTATACTAGGTTTTTTGGGGGAAAAATAAGTATGATACTCACATACCGGTTTTTCACTTATTTACTCTTTTTTTATTGTGATTCTACCCTCTTTTAAAACAATAACATTTTAAAATCAACTTTTTACTACGTGTTTACTGATAAAATGCTTTTACAGAAAAACCATATTGTTTTTTAGTTTGCCACTGAAAATTTTCAGGAAAATGACAGAGGCAAAAGGAAAGTTCTAGAACCCTGACCCATAACTCAGCATTAAACTTCAGCTACTGCATTTCCTTCATATATTTTTTCTGAGTATTGTTACAACAGCTCTGTTGCCATGGTCTTGTTTTTCTCTCAGCTGAGTTCATTCCCCACCATTGTAAACAAATTAGCATAAATTATTAGTTTTCTCATTTCTACACAATAACAGAGTGGTGTCTTACTCCCAGTCAAATGAATGAAACACATTCTCTCCAGCATTAAATGCTTGACAAAGCTCATCCTCCTTGAACTTTACTGAATGCGTATGGTGTAGCCATTCTGGATACACTGGAGAAGCCCTTACTCATTTTCAACAACACTTACTCATTCCTCTAGTGCCAAAGAACTAACCTGGATTCAAAAGATTACCAGCTATATGTGTGCATCTATATTGTGTCTCGCTGATACAGTAGGCTGAGGAATGGTTCATATTATGTTTTCAGATTTTTACAGCTTTTCAGCCAGGACTGTATATATTTTACATAGATATTGCAAAAAGAAAGCAATAGCCTTGATGTTTGAAAAAAACAGTAAATTAAACAATGAACAGATGGAAGATATTTTTTTCTTCTTCAACAGAATTAGGTGACATTTAAAATATTCTAGACCCTGAGTCTAACGCCTTTCTCTGATAACTGGCATTACTCTTAGCCTTTCATTTTGCTCTTTTAATAAAAATATCATTATACTAGGAACATTTCTTCCTTTATGTTTTCATTGTTCCTTTTCTGACTTTATTTCCGTGTAAATTCCTGAGTGGAGGGAAGCTCTGTTAACCTGTGTCTCCTACACATAACACTCACCCCTTTCACTACATTTTAAAGCTTGATTTTTTTTCTACTGAAATCAAGGCTGTTATATTCACATTTTTTCATCAAATTGTATCATAAATGCAGTGAGCCATGCCATTTGAAGAGGTTTCTTTCTCTCTAGTGACTATTAAATTACTAGCCACAAATATCTTCATTCAAATAAATATGAACTCTATCTTCAGTAACATGGCAGAAATAAAATAATGACCTATGTGTGCCTCAGATCTTTTTCTACTTTTTGACCTGAAGAGTCAGCTTTAGCAAATACATGAACACACTGTCCTATGAATTCCTTCCGTTAATTTTCAACTCTTGCAACTGGGAACCAGGACATCCCAATACTTCAGGTAATAGGTAGTGACAATTATGATTTGAATTTTGGTTACTTATTTCCCCTGTTTGACTTCTGGTTTTTACTTATTCTATAGAAACCAAATATTTAATAGTCAAAAAACAAATGTCCCTGTGTTTATGCACACAGCCATCTTAATTTCATTGACCTGAAGACAGAAAACCTCACATGAATTTGGCAGCACTCAACACAGAAGCAAGTGGTGGGAGGAGCACATGCCTAACACCCAAACTGAGCTAGACCTGTCCACAGAACAGATAACCTCCCCTTTACCTTTCAGTGTACAGCATGCCAAGGATCTATAATCAGATGACCGATATCACAAAACAAAGTGATAATAAAATGTTACCTCTGCAAGAATGTCTTCCTGTTTTGCCAAGGTTTTTTCTCTCCATATTGACAATGACCTTTATCTTAAGGACAAAGAAGAGTATCAGTTCTCTGTGAAAATCTAGTTTCTTTAATTACTTCCCTTTAATTCCACTGCTTGCTAACATATGCTCTATTATGTTATCCTTTAGGAGAACTGCATCATGCCCCTGTAAATCACTGAGGAAAAATCTTCAATCCTTTTTCACAGAAAAGCATAAAAGATCTTACATAAAGTAATAAGGAATGTGAATGGTTCACATCTGCAGGGAATCTTGTTTTTCCAGCCTCTCTCTGCTTCCAGTTATTATACAAGTACACTAAGCAATTCCTCTTTCTGTATTTCATACAACCTCAGAACAGAACACAACTAAAAATAGTCTTAAGGTCTCATCATCAGCTTCCAAACTAATAAGCAGGCAGCGGTATCTGAAATCCTTGCACCGTATGATGCAGAGACAGAGAAGCATGCTCTTAGATGCATCTCTCCCTTGGAAACAGTTGTCTACACCTAGCTCCCTAATTAATGTCTTTAACTGCACTGGAGTAATATTTCTGTTGCAAGGATTTGTTAACAGCATCACTAATTTAATTTTTGCATGACCCTCTTTGACTTAAATTTTAGCTATACAAATAGTCCTTCAATGTTTATACTATTGGTCTGGTTGGAGAAAAAAAGAAAGAGCCTCAGGCAAAAAGATGTGCCACAAAAACAAGTCAATTTTATTCACTAGAAACAATAACTGAAATGAAAATTTTCCACCTCTATTTCTCAAAGTGCCTCATTTAGATATATAATTTCTGAAATCTGTTATTTTGAAAAGGTGGGGTTTAGTTTGTGGCTTTTTAATGAAAAGAGCTATATTGTCAGCATACAAAGGAAGATATTCATAGAAGTAAGTAGATCCCTACATTATGTAAATACAGTCAATTCCCTAGCCTTCAGTGGATCTCTGTTAATACATGTACTGGTATCAGGATAAATTTTGTTTGATGTCTAAACAATGCTAATACAGCTATAAATTGCAGTCCATTTTAATAAGTACTACACTAGTTATTCTTATTGATAAATTTAATAAGTATATTCAGATTTCTTTAGAGTGTAATTTCTGTATATTTTGAATTAGACCCAAATAAGTGTTCTTAAAAGAGTACTTTTCCTAAGAAAAGTGCTATTTAAGAATTAAAGTAAGAGCAGCAATGAGAACACTGCTTTACAGTAGTACATATATAGTAAAAGTGGTAAATGTGAAATTTTGAGGATAGCTATATTATTACTTTTCTGTTTCACTTAAAAAGAGAAAGTCTTTCTCTCTTCAATCAGTAACAAAATTTCCCATTACCTCAATGACATAGATCAGATCTGTCAAAAACCACAATCCTCTTGCCTTATATGACTGTCCAGAGTATATTTCATGGGCTGCAAATCATCCTCGGCATTTCTCTGAGAACAGCTATGTTAACAAGTCTCTTCCATTGGCTAAGCAGCAGGAAGCCCCTGCAAACTCTGTCATCAACAGACTAGGAGTACACCCACATTGTGGCAGCAGAAAGAGTGTCTGCAAGAGAAGCTGAGGCATGGCTCACTTTAGCACAACTAGCAAGCAGGAAAGAAAAATAACAATAATAATAAAAAAGAAGTAAATTACTTCCTTAAAAGTATATCTCTGTCATTATTCCATAGCCTCACTGACAGAACAGAGCTATGAATAGTCACAGCATATAAAGAAAAGAAATAAAGTGCCACACAGAAATTGTGATTTCTTTTCCTTTTTTCTATTTCTCCTAGAGGACTTTACTGGCTCTGATAGGAAAAGAAATACTGTACTGAAGTTTAAATATATTTCATCCTTTGTAAATGTACAGTCACCCGCAGAACCTCACTTCAGGAATTGCTTCAGATTGATGCAGGCATGAACAGTCAGCAGGCCAGAAAAACAGCTTACAAGTAAGAAAAATGTAATACACCAAGCAAAACAGAGCACAACATTGCATGCTATGTGGAAGTGAAAAGCCTTGGCCCTTGTATTTATCACCCCATTCCATTACATGTAGCAGTTAATACAAGCACTTGTACGAGTAAGCATCAGAGGTGAATATTAAACACACAAGCATGCATTATAAATACAATATAAAGATCAGCAAAAGCTTCCATTGTTTCCTTGGCCCTGCGGGCTCCAGGCACTCCAAAGAGCCCCTTGCCTGTAAGCAGACCCACCACCCCCTCCCTTGCAGAAGGAGGCTCCATCCCATCCCCATGCCCACGGGGACACTTCCCTGCTCTCCGGAAGGCACATCCTTCATTCACACCCTCACACCCTTCCTGGAGACAAACGCTTCTTCACAGAGTAAGGGACCTGCAGTGCCAGGCCCTTAAATGCCCACCTTCCCCTGCAGGATGCCTCCTCCCCCCAAGCACGGTAGCCCGGTGAAAAGTATTAAATCATAAAAAGAAAAAGAAAAAAAAAAAGAGTTCACATTAAGGGGTTTATAGTAAGCAAGAATCGCTACGGAAAACTTCAGGCTGAATGATTGTTTGCTCAAGTAATCATATATTAAAAACTGAATAATCTCTTCCCTCTGCAGTCATAAGGGACTCTGGATACTGATGCTACTGTGTCTTTTAACAAAAGATGAGGAAATGG
The DNA here is from genome assembly GCA_013401135.1 of Cettia cetti. Classification (NCBI taxonomy): domain Eukaryota; kingdom Metazoa; phylum Chordata; class Aves; order Passeriformes; family Sylviidae; genus Cettia; species Cettia cetti. Next base: position 13,711 of record VZUI01000599.1, on the reverse strand, counting down.
AGGCAGAAGGTGCTGAACAGATTACTTTTCATAAGGGTGAAAAATCCCTGAGGAAAAATCTTGTAAAAGAAAATTAAAATCTTTTTTTAGACAAAAAATTTTGGGTTGAAATCTACATGGAGACAGTCAAACTGATTAAAATTTTTTTCTTGTTTGACTTTTGATTATATGAGTCAAATATCCAATAGGTCTTGGATGGCGATAATGATTATTACTGTTGAAAATAGAGGCTCAAAGTGAAAAATATGTCTCTTTTCATAAAGTGGATAAGCTTCTCTATTCAAAATATTTTCTAGTTTGAAAGGAAAAGTGAGGTAAAATAAGGAAAAGAAATTTTATTAAGCTCATTTGTAGGGAAAGAAATTATACACAAAGAAATCCAATTGCTTTCTTATAGTTAAAAAGGAAGTTTATGTTAAGGAACAAATTAATAGAAATAAATTGAATTACAGTGGAAAGTCATCTTCTTTTACAATAAATGATATGGCCAGATAAAATAACAAAAATGATTCTCTATAGCATGCATCAAGTAAAATTCTACAGCCCATATAGTGTTTCCTAACCACAATAACAAAGTAAAATTTTCAGAATATTAAGGTGTCAAGTTTTGTAATGTTTCTTTACTTTTATTTATTTTATTCAACTAAGTTACTAAGAGATGGCATTAGAAATCACATTTTTGCACTCAAAGGTAATCCCAGACAGACCAAATTTAAAGTATTTAAGAAAAAAATTCAAACCTCTGTAATTACCAAGTCCACTATGTCAGATCAACAACCTTGATCTGTGATCTAGCAGCCTGAGGTTTTGTGGTTTTTGTTAGAAGAAATGTCAAGCTCATGGAAAATTGCCTAACTAGTCATCTTAAAACAGAAGCATAAAATGCAATTACAAGGGCCTCCTGATCCCTCCTTTATATATTTAAATTTTAGGGCTTTTAAGCTATTTAAAAACAATAACAAAACATTTGGGCAATGTATACCTAACTACTCATATATTTGACTGAAAACACATATAATGTATGTATGGAATTACAGAGTTCTAAAATTCTGGAACTAGCAATCTGGTAATAGAAAATGTACTTTTTATATATCAATATCATTGAACTGTGGCAAGACATGGATGTAGCCAAATTCTAACATTGCAGGTATGATTCAGAGTTCTGCTATGCTGAGCTGATAGTCTGAAGGAAATAGGATAGATGGAAACAGATAACTTCCAGCTTTGCATGGGCTTTCTTTCTCCTCGGGGATACAGGCAATCCTTTTGCTCATATTCTGTGGCAGAAACCTAAAGGACTGAAGCAATCTCACTGTGAGGAAGCAAGCAACTCAGATGAATTTAATAAATTGAATTGGTTTATAGCAGGATAGTAGAACCTCTTCTAGAAGGTCTTTCCAAGGACAAAGCAAGCAATTCACATTTGGTTCAATAACATTCGCTTACATAGCAGGAAAGAATAATTACCCCATTGCAGGAATGAAAGGTGAAATTTAATAGCTTAAGTTATTTTGTGGGTCAGATAAGATAATCATGGTAGTTCTTTTGACCTTTAAATCTATGGATCTGTGCATTAAGTTGTAGAGACCTGTGAAGATTTTTATATACAGCCAAAAAATTCAATACTGTTTGGAAATATTAGAAATTTTCTTTCCTCCCACTAAAGACATGATATGAGGCAAATACTGATTTTGCCTATACTTCTAAAAATCATCAACATTTTTTTCATCTCCTTAGACTAATTAAGATTTTAATGACTTTTTCCTTTTTTTGACTGGATTGTTTTACACTGGATTTAGAAGTCATAAACAATGAATACAAGTATGTATCTTTCATTGATTTTGCAGCACATAGCGCATGGCAAAAAACGAGAAATTATTTCATAGGCCCACATCAAGTTAGTTATGATAACAAAGAAATGCTAAATTACGCAGTTTGACTAAAACTTGGGTGAAAGGAATTATTTTAATTTCTGTGACAATACTTTAAAGCTAATCAAAAAATGGTGAAGAGTTGATTGTTGTATTATTTCAAGCCTCTGAAAATACTTAACATCTCCCAATTTCTCTGAACAGCAAAGGAAAAAAAAATCAGAGACAATGGCCAGATTGTGTTTATTTTCATGGATTTTTTTTTCCAACTCAAACTGTCTGCTGTGTTCCAAAGGGTGTAATTTGCAAGAAATATTTTCACAAAAAAAAAAAAGTATCAAATGCAAAAATAGTGGCACCCAGTGGTCAATACATACTTTTTTTTTTTTTTTATGCTCAAAGCAGCTTGTTGTTTTTTTTTTTAGAAATGCCATGCTTGTTTCAGCTGGAATATAGTATGTCCTGTTTCAATGAAAGGACCAATTCCTACTTCAATAGCATTCTTTGCCATAGCCTTTGTTTTCTCATGTCCAATACGTTTCACATTCATTTTGGGATAATTTGTTTCTGTGAGCAAAGTGGGTCTGAGTAATCACTACAAGTTGTTGATTGCTTGTAAAGTAATTAATTCCTGAGAGGACACATCTGAAGAAGAGGTTGTATACAAAGATAAATCAAAAAAGTTTCTTCTATTCAAAATTTCTTCTATTCGAATTTCGCCTTTTCTTTTCCCTAGCTAAAATTTGAAAATTTAGAAGGAGAAATCAGATGATTCAGTAGTTTACAATGATGATGTGGCCTTATTTCAATTCAGTTCTGTTTCCTGCATAAGTTTTGTGCAATACTTTCTCTGCCTTACCAATTCAGATTAGTCTACACATATGAAAACCTCACCAAAATCTTGTGATTCTTCTGGTCAAAATTGCTGACACACCTTTAAGCTGCCTGTCAGCTCTGCGTGAAGATAAACTACCAGTGTCTTCCAAATCAACTTTATATAGCCAGATATGTGATTTCCCATTCACTGTGAAAGAACCATGGAGCAACTGAATATAGAGAGAGGCCTTAAAGCCATACAACAACAATAACTGCTGAAAACAGCCCACCTGATGCTGAAATACAAAAATCAAACCCAAAGAATTTATCAGAAGGACAGGATCAAACAAACCAAAAATAAAAAAAAAAAGTAGCATCATTTTTCTTTGAAAAAATAATTGTCATATGATAATTAGTTACAGCTACTATCTGCAATACTGAGGTAACATCTATTATCTCACAATGTTATCATTATAACTATTTTTATGTTCAAAAGTCAGCAATCAAAATATTTGTGGAAATATCTGGCTCCACAAAAAGTGTTGTCATTGGAAATTTTACACTTTTTTTTCCAAACACAACTAGGAATTATTTTCCAATTGGCAGTAGCTGTACACGACATTTCTTTAAGTAAAAATGTTATAGCAGCTACAGGTGTTTGTCTTCTCCACTACAGTGAAATGGTGCTCTATTTATGTCACACCATGCCATTAGGTCAAATCTCTTCCTATTTGATCAGCATAATGACTAATGTCAAGTCCAAAACTAATAGTATTTAAAAGACTTATAGAAAATATTCAGAACCATACTGAATCACCTAAAAAAACCAAAAAAAAAAAACCAGACCCCCCCCCCCCCAGAAATAGCATCATTTATTTCCATTCAAAATCTAAACGTATTTCCTTTTGCACATGTTCTGAAATTTCATGCATGACTTGGAATATTTAACATTTTTTCTCTGTAGATTGCACAAATATGAAAAAAAAAGCATTCTAGGGAATTGCTTTAATTAAAATAATGGAGAATATAATTTATTTGAATTAAAAATTTACTACCAATATTAAGTAGCTAATTACTATTCATTATGCTCTACTTTTGATCAGCTTGCTAACAAATAAGCTTAGCAGTTCCTATTAGAATAAGTCACATGTCTCAAATAAAAGGAACAAAATAACCTAATTTATCTGAAAGTACAGGGAAAAGGACATGATTACTGAAGGTATTTTATATTAATGTATTTTCAGACATAATTAAGAAGCCTGCAAATAAGGTAGGAAAAAAATTTTTGCTTTCTGTTCAGATTTGAATTAGAAAGCCATAAAAAAGATAATAACACAGATTAATTTTCAGCTTCATCAGAAGGCCTCAGCACCAGCTGCAACCAGCTCATGAAGGCCAATTCAGTATTTGTAGAATAAAAAGAAATTTTCTACCTAGTGTTTTTCTGCTAAAATCTTCTGTCTCATGAAGGAAAATCCTGGCTTCTTATCCTGTTAATTATGATAGAAAGCATAATTTTGCAAAAAGTATAAATAACTGCAAAATGCCTGTTAAGTTCTTATTCGGTTCTACTTCAGAAGACACACTGTATTTTTCCAGCAGAGCTGTCTGCCTTTGAGACTTTAAACCAGATCTGAATTAACTTCTTTGCCACTTCCCTTTCCTCAAGTGTCAATGCACCAAGGACATGTTTTTTAATATCTTCCTTTGTGGATTTACCTCTTTAAATCACATTATTTTATTGCCCACTCACATAATTTAAAGAATCTAGGAGACCCTAGATAGTATTTGATTTTGAACTTTGTATTTCCTTAGTACAGAAATTATAAAGAAATAGTGCTTCTTAAGTAAAGATCAAAGTGACGACCAGTACCCAAATATTCTCATCTTTTTTTTCTGAGGTGAACCTGGATTTCATTCGAATAATTATTTACTGTGTTTGAGTAGAAAGTTATTCTGGAGACCATTTCACTGAAATTGCCACCAAAACTAAACAAAACAAGTATTTTAAAATCCTGTACAACTCAAGCAGATGAGCTTCTGAAGAAATAAATGACACAAATTAAAGCTGGAAAATACATTTAGCCTGTTTTCATTGAGCTGAACTATTTATAATTCTTGAAAGAAGGTATTGGTATTTGAACATGCATAAGAAGTCTGCTGTGTCCATCATATAGCACAGTCTACTAGAACATGAGTTCGCTGGTTAATTCCAGATTAACAATTTATTAGAAAAACTGCCTTTTTCTTTTTTTTTCTTTTTTTTTTTTTTTTTTTTTTTTTTTTTTTTTTTTTTTTTTTTTTTAATTTCTGCAGAACAAAAGCCAGATTTTTTTGGGAAAAAGATCTAAAGAAATAAATTCTATTTTTAAAATAAAGAAGCTGTGATCAAATTTAATACACTTGAGAAAATAATATGCTATTTTTTTCTTAACACTTACCAATGTCATGAATCTTTCTATTGAAATAACATGATTATTGATCATAATATAAAACCATTTCAGAGCTCTTTGTCATTTTGGTTTTCAGAGTTTGTGGAAAAAATGTTAAGGGGTGGAGTAGCATTTTGTGAGATACTTTTCCTGGAATATATCTTAATAGAGTTCAAATTCATGAGCAAGTCACAGTCTTCACAGTCTTTCTTGCTTAGCTGGGTAGTAAGTGATTTGTTTTTTAAATTAATAAAAAGAGAAATTGAATATGAACAGGATGGGTTGCATCAAATTTGTACTGCACTGTTCTGAGAATCTGAGTTCAAGCAAAGTTCAGTGACTTACTGTTTCACTGGAGAAAAACATGGGCATGGAATCAAGCTTGCCTTAGCAGAAACCTATCAGAGGTATCTTCTGGCTTCTAAACTAATGTGATTTAATATATGTATCATACTAAAAACATGGGCAGCGGATACGAGTCCTACATCTCACTGAGTGCATTCAACTCCTCCACAGTAATTTAAGACATGTGAAGATAATGCTAAGAAAGATTTTCAGGCCAGAATGTGTTCAGGAATGAAGACAAAAACCTTTTGTGCCTAGTATAAACAGCAGCTTCAGGTTGATATAATTAAAATCCACACTACATGCTAAGCTCTGCTGAGTATGTCTATACATTAAGTACATTTCAGAAAATGTTTTGAGAAAACTCAGTACTGTTCAGGCTAGTATATTTGAATGTTGTTTAGAGGTTGTTTTTTAAATACTCTTAACAAGGAAAAATATCTTTTTGTTCATAAGTTTTACCTGACTTTGGAGAATTCAAAGTTCTAACAGTACAAAGAGATATTCTGGGCCTCAGGACCTTATAAATCTCTGGCTGAGATGTTGTTGCAGATAAGCTGCCATATATTTGATACTTGTAATCATAATTACTCTCTCCTCTTGTGTCCCATAAAATAAAATAAAAAACCCCACATATTCAGCAGATTTTGAAAGTATCACAACACTTTTCTAGTTTACACTTCCATAACATATAAAATAGGCTTATCTTCATTTCATCACAAGTTGCAACTGATGAATTCAAATTCCTTGCTGTAGCTTTAGGGAGGGAAAATCAAAAGCCTGTCTTAATAGCATAGGATTGCCCTTCACTAAAGCAAGCAATCATCATCTATGCTAATTAATGAACATTTATCTCATTCAGGGCTGCCAGAGGGATTTTTTTCAGAGGACAAAAACAACAAAACCAAACAAACAGAACCCCTAAAACCTAATTTATTTCAGTCTCTTTATCCTTTCTTCTGGCTGCCAATTCCTCTTCTCAGACACCCTCAGCAGTCTCTGATTCACTTTCTTTTCATTGTTCTGTGAATATATATGGATGATGGCTTTAAGTGAAGCCTTTGAGATGAAGGTGAGCCACAGTTTTCTCTCTCTCTTCGGTGTGTCAAAAAGACTGCCAGCAAGATGAAGTCAAGCAGGTAAGAAGTATTAGGGAGAACCTGAATGGAATCTGTTGGTGAAAACTATCTGTAATTAACCAGGAATTGGTTGACTGAGGGAAGAAAGAGATCAGGAGCTCAAGGAGCCTGAAAGAAAAAAAGGTATTTTGACCTGGTACTGTAAAATAAGGAGGAGGATTTTGTTTAACTTTCATCACGAGTCCTGGCAAAACTTACAATGACAGATATATTCCAGACAATATAAGAAGGATTCAAATTTCTCCACAATGTAGACATAGTTATGCAACCATGAAAAATGATTCAATTAATTTTTTCTAAAGCATTCATCTGTTAGTTGTATGCATGCTTCTGCCATACGAACATATGCATGTATTTAACACTTAAGGCTTATTCTTACTCTTTCTAGTAAATTTTTCTTTAAAGGAGACACCTTGCAGAGTTTTATATAGGTAAAATTCTAAAGTCGCATTCATGTAAGGTCAGACTGGATTTTGTCCAATAACTAGAATCAGTTAGATCTGGAAAAGAATTTTGATAAAAAAAGAAGAAAGTGAGAGAAAAACACAAGGTTGACTTTTTTAAACTGCAAATTTATTTCAATTTTTTGGTTTCAAAATCTTGATTTTGTTTCAGAGTCAATCTAATTCTCAGAGAGATGACAAAAAAGGAATTGTAAGAAATTTTGTGGCTTATCTTCTATTCTTTTTTAGATTTGAAAAATAAAATGAAGTGCAAAATGTGCTATGAGCAGAGGAATAAATTAAATCTTATTTTCTAGGCATATGTGTCTCTCAACATAACTTCAACAATAGACATTTTTTCTTGCCTTTAAGTGTTCTATCTCTGATAGAGATATCTCTGGTCCCTTCCATCAGTTTTATTAACCCTGCCTGCAAATCCCAAAGTTACCTTCTGTATCATCAGATGGCTCATCTGGGAAAGAGGTAGGGCATGCTGTTGTTGCTTTCGGTGATCTAAAATTCCAAGCAGAACTTGAGCACTTAGACTAAATTTTTTCTCAAATAATAGAGTTCATCTTCTTCTGTATCCATCTTAACATTTCTGTATGAAAAGGAACAGAACATCCATGACACTGGAACCCTTCATGTACCTTTTGTTGAGGACTAAGTAAAAAATTCAAAGCTTATGAAGGTGGAAATGATAGATGGAAAACACTCTGGAACTACCAAAATAATCACCTTCAAGTTATCTCTTCCACACAAATGGAATATTATGCTAAATCACATAAGTTCTATAGTTTTGATCAAAAACCTTTTTCTCCAAAATAATTGTATTCCTGAGAGAAGAAAACACATGGACTTCAAAAGTGCGTTTAGAACAAAACACTTTGTAAAGTTGATAGATGTTTGAACATGGCTTGTTATGAAAACTTTGCATTTATGAAATAATATATAAAAATAAATAGCCATTAATGCATTAAGTGGGGGGTACAAAATAACATTTGAAAAAGAACTTGCATGGGTCTTATTTTTATTCACATTCTCTATTCCTCAGTGGAGATAATCACTGAGTATATGTAATAAAAGTAATTGTGAGGGCCTTCAATTTCAAGTGTCTTATTCTCCTTTTTCTTTTGCAGGCTGGGTCAATATATTTATGCTTGAGAACTTAGTTCTACTGTTTGGGGACAAGCTATTCACTTTGTGGTAAAACCATCTGGCCATCCATCATCATGTCAGCCTTCAGCTTTACTCAGCTGGTGACTATTTTCTTGCCTTGTTCAGGAGAGAGAGCTGACCTGTTCTAATAAGGTTTCAAGGGAATCCATCAGCAGTTTTCTCTTTTATAATATTAATGAGATCTATAAGATGTTTTTTAGACCTGAGGCTTCACCTACTAAATAGTCATACATTCATGGGATTTGCTGCATACAAGTGTGACTTTTGTTTATTTTTCTGTGTTTAGGTTTTGAGGTTTTTGATTGTCCATCCATAGTCTTTATTGTGACAGTGACAAAAAAAAAAATATGCTCTTAATGGAGGATTCTTTTAATAAAGAGGAAGATTTTTTTTATTATTATTTTCATCTACTGAATCAAATAAAGTAACCTATCTCTTTTTACTAATTTACTATTTTTACTTTATTTATGTAAAAACAAAAAGATTTACATATTTGATAAATTTATTATAGAATTGTCTCATTACTTGGTGCTGTTGTGGGGAAATACTACCAAAGGTCCTTTCAGTAAATTCTAACCTTTTAAAATTATTTTTCCAAATTATTTGTGCTGTCACACTTCTATACCTTTCTATTGACTGTCAGTTCATGGTACAAATGAAAAGAAAATTAAGACCTTATAGGTATAGCTCAAAAAACCCCAATACTTTTAGAATGAAAATTCCCTTTTGTTTTAATTCATGTGTTATTTTTATCTCAGCATTTGGCTTCAATTTTTCATCTATACACCAACTAATAAGCAGTAGTAAAATTCTGTGCATGGTTCTCCTCTATTAAAAAAAAAAAAAAACCAACAAAAACTTTCATTACAGTTTTTCTTTATGCATAAGTTGATCATATTAACTTCATTGTTGATGCTGAAATGGAAATTTCTGCCTTAGTCCCAAGCAAGGGAAGCAGATAGAGGATGGGAATTCAACTTTAGACAAAACCTAATGCCTGAATTTCACTACCATTTTCCATAATGCTTCGTGCTGCGTGACTAGGTTTGAATACTCCAGACTTGGAAGGAATGTAATTTCACCATTTTGTAACTCTAACCTGTTTTCCAACTACACTGTGCAACAGCTACTAATGAAAAGAGATACTGCAACTTAGCATATATAGGATGTTTTGCCAGCTCTTTTCCAAACACTTCCACATAGTTTTAAGGGAAGTAAATTTTGCATATGAAGAAGAGATTAAATTTATTTTGCAGCAGTTAAAATCTGGCAAGATCAGAAGAAAAGTGTTTTGTCACTGAAAGTGGAGGACTTTCATTATGTAATCATTTCATTATGTAATCATGCTGCACATGCATTGTATCTAGTTCTTCAATGCACATCAGACTGCTTTTTAATAAGAAAACTTGAGCCTTGATTGATATGACAATTTTTTTAAATTGATAATTATGTTATCCTTAGGCTGCGGAAAAGACAGTTATCCTTGCTTCTTGTTTTAACTATCATACCTTGTTTTCTCTCTCTCTATCTTGGCAGTATTTTGCTAAGAGACCAAACTCAGGTAATTTGTCCTTTTCCTCAATTCTCAACCTCGGTATTATCTCTCATTCAGAACTAGGTCGCTTGTTTCTGTGTGTTTCTATTAGGATTCCAGCATCACTACAGAGATTTTCATCCTATTTGGACTTTTGCTCTTGGTGTTCCTTTATATATGAGAGAATATTGAAAAAGACATCAAGCCACCTCATTAATACTGAGTGCCTCCAGAGAACCTCTCCAGCAGTTGGTGTGCTGAGCCAGTGGTCTGTCAGCAAGATTGGTGCCAATCATTTGTGCTATCTCACAATGGTCACCTTAGCAGCACACTTTGGCAAGCAAATTTCATGGATCAGTAATTGGGGTTTTTTTAAGTGTTTGCTTTGTGCATGTTAAGTAATGGAATTCCAAGTCCATACAGAGAATACTATTATACAGATATGTGAGTGATAATAGCCACTTTAAAATATGTGAGGAAACATCCAGTCAATATTAAAATTGCTAAATTACTGACCCAATTTAAAACCTTTAAGTGGGAGTGGTTTATCTTAGTAAAACTCATACTTAAGGTCTAACAATCACAATTTTTTTGTTCTGAGCTGGTTTGATTTTTACTTTTTTTAATTGATGCAAGACATAATGGCAAACATCAAATGTTTTTGAAGCCTGACTCAAAGTCTTCTATATTGTCAGTAACATCTTCATTTTTGTAAAGGAAAAAAAAATCATTTGTTTTGTGTCTTTCTCTACTAAGTGCTTTGGGCTAATGTGCATGAGACTTTTATTTAGTATTTGTCTAAGCAATTTTGCTGTTCTTATAACTGCATTGTGACAGGAAATGTAACTTCACATTTAGCTTCAAAACAAAATTAAGAACTTTTACAGTCGATTACATTCTGGGATCTTGTGTAAATTTAATTTCTATGAATGAGATACTTGAAAAATACTGAAAACAGCACTGTTGTGATACATTATACTGTAAAGAATTCTGGTAAACTCAAAACTCTTAAAAATCATGGGGTTCATCAGATTCTGTGAATAATATTTCATTTCATAGCCATCACCTTTCTAGCCCAACTGGAATATAACTGTTAGCAAGCCACTCTGAAAAAGTCAAACCATGGGCATTACTTAATGCATAGGAATGAGATTGGTTGTTATAAGCTTTGAGTTTATCACTAGCTTTGTGTCTGCCTGCACAAATCACTTAACTTCTTGATATCTCTACCTGCCATTGTTAAAAAATTATTGGAATCTAACAAATTTAACAGAAAGTAAATGGACATCAAGGCAAATGTGTCAGCTATTATGCCATGAACCTGTTCACTCTTTCTCTTTTCCTCCAAAAATTTTTTTTGCATTTCCTGAAAAAAAAAGCAGTAACATCAGAAGATGTCAACTCTCAGTACTGGAATATTTAATCCGAAATTAAAGAGCATCTTAATAAAAGGAAATTGACCTCTGAAACAAAGGAGAGATGTGACCCTGCCCTCCTCATGCTCTGAATGGATTTTCAGGTAGGAAAAGGGCTCATACTTCCAGCTGGTATGTGAATATTTCTTTTGCTTGTCTCTGTCTGTCTTGACAAGACTTTAAAAACATAATGTCTCAAAAATGCCAAAAGAGTTTGTTGCATAATTGCCAAAATGAACCGGCTTACATTTCTCTAACATCAATATTTGGATTCAGAAAAAAGTAATTACAAATTCAATCAAAATCTTAACTATCCTGCCAGAGGTGGGTTGCTCAATTCCACTTGTGACTTTCATGTTTTTAGCAGCTTTTATAAAATTTCTTTAGAAATCTTGATGAAGTCCATAGTCATAGAGAAACTGATTTTACGATTGTTGATAGTTTCATCATTAGTTAATGAAGTTTTCATTTGATTCTTAAACATTTTGACATAAATTTTTTCCTTTGTTAAGTGCCTCAAAAATTCATGATCTGTGGACTGCCTAAGTCTTGTGGAGGTGTATTTATAACTAGAGTGTTTATTCTCTACTTTTTTTAAAAAATAATTTTTGTTAGTACATCTGGACAAGTTTTTTTGAAAAAAAATCTGTGTTCACAGTTTTATTGCTTTTCACTGGACTCAAAGTAGTATGTATCTATATGAATAGGTATGTCTTTATGCATTATGCATAAGCTTTATGGAACAATACATAATACATAAGAACAAACACACTCAGTCCCATTCACTCCTTACTGTAGAAGACTTGCCTTTAAAACATATCATAAAGTTTTGGTGATGTTTCTTTCATATTGAAATCAGAAACCACTTTGTAGGGAATTTTTTATAATAACACTTCAGAGAAGCTTTGGTACAATTCTGCAGCTGTTCTTATGATTATGTATAAAACTTAATTCTGTTTCTGTAAGAGACTGTAATGGAAACCAAAAGATTAATCATTTGTTGTTACAAGAAAAATTTCCTGTAATTATAAGAATCTAACACATCTTCATTGTCATATATTGTAAATTAAACTTATGTGAAGATGATGTGCTCTATTCCTCAGAACATGTCCACCCAGTCAAAAATAGAAAGAAAGCTAATAGTGTCAAACCTTTAATTTAATTCAAAAAGAAGATTGTGAATATTAGTACTGAACTAATATTAGTAGTCAATATTCTTCTAACTTGCTTTATCCTCTTTGAACAAGAAATATCTCAAATATTAAAGCTCTAGTGGGATGAACAATGGCATATGAAATAATAGCATTACTATTTTATTTTTCCATTAACTTCTCAATATCATTCATAAGTTTCATTAGCTGAATATGGGAAAGAAATGATAATAAAATGTGTGACAACTCTGAAATTCAGTGATGGAGCCCATAAAATCTTACAATTCAATACTCAAAAGTTAATGACAATGCACAGTATGAGAGGTTTGAAATTGTAAACTAGGGATGGACATGTAAGTTGCCCATCCACTAAAGCAGTGAAAACAGACAGAAATAATCTGAGTAACACAGAAATATGCATTAAGTGGTCATTTTTTATTATTATGCCTTTATTACTATCACTTTTTAGTTCTATATTTATAGACAGTTGCTTTACAAAAATGTGTGTGTGTATATATATGTATTCACATACATAACATACATATATATATATACACACACATACAAATATACATAAATGCTAAGTCAGAATTCATACTTCAGAGTTTTGTTGTCTACAGTCTAGATCATCCTGTGAACTTGGTATCATAAATCATGGTGCATCAGTATGCATTTTCAATTAAATGAAAAAGAGATTCCTTCACACAAAAAAATGAGCCTTTGTGGAATCCCAGCAAAAACAGGCCTGTGGCCTGAATCACATCTAAAATGCACTCCAATATCTTTGCTGCATTGGGTGATTTTGAATCAATCTTATGTGTTTGTATGTATGTTCAAGTGCAGTAACTGCAAACAAATGACATATGACACTTTAGAGGACACTGTGAGTCCTCTAAATAATCAGACTAAATTATACATAACTTGAAACTGAATTACTTGAATCACTGTCACTTATCAAACATAATGATGAAAAAAGTAAATAGGTCTCTACAGAAGGTTGCACATCAAATGAGGCAGTCTCAGGCCAGAATGACTCAGTCTGAAAATGAAAATATATACTGGCTGGAAGTGGTGAAACACATGGAGAGAAAGATGCAATGATACTTTTAGAAGTCAGAGAGAAACATATAAGAACCTTATTTTTTCTTGAAGCTTGTTCATTTTTTTAACATGTTTTTGGTTTTATTTAGTTATTAAACTGTTGCCTATGGGTGGATTTTTGTTTTTCTAAAAATACAATTTTGAAATTTTTCACTTTTGTGAACATTATTAGAATGTATGAGTCATTTAAGACAAATAACAAGGCAAAAATAAGGAAAGGAAAGGAAAGGAAAGGAAAGGAAAGGAAAGGAAAGGAAAGGAAAGGAAAGGAAAGGAAAGGAAAGG
>VZUI01000594.1:0-105287 GCA_013401135.1 Cettia cetti | reverse complement strand
CGCGGGGGCGGGGCCAGGGCGCGGGGGCTGCCGGGGCGCGGGGCGGCCGCGGCGGCGAGCGGAGGTGACCGCAGGTGACCGCAGGGATGAGGGAAAAGGGGGCGGCCGGGCCGGGGGCGCGGTAGCGCGGCGGGCTCAGCTCGGCTACGCTCTGGCGGCGGGTAGGGGAAAGGCCTCCCCAGGACGTCTCTCTGGAAAACGTCCGCCCCCGGCGCCGCGCGGAGCTCCGGGCGGGAAAGCCCCGCTGCCGCCTGTGCAGGAAATGCCCTTTCCAGGGCCGAGCCCCGCCGGGCACCCCCGGAGGAGCCGCGGGAGGGTCGAGCCCGGGCCATCGGCCCCGTGGAACACCCCCGGAGAGCACAGCCTTGCGCACACCGCTCAGCGTGTTTGCCGTGGGTCGGTGACGGGCCTTGGGGTCGGAGTTGCTTCCCACGGACCCCTCCAGTGCCCGGGGCAGCTCCCACCCGTGCACAGCCCCGTCTGTGCCCGCCCCATGGCGTGGGAAGGGTGGAGTCTTGTCTTCAGGGCAGGAATTAGGACAAGGCAATCCTGGATATGCCTGTGAGAAACAGGCATTGGCAAAGCTTGCACCGTGTTGGGTATTGCAGTACAACAGTGGGTTATCAAAGGGAAAAAAATATTGGGGCTTCTGCTGTGATTGGGGGAGATTCTGAAGGCACGTGCCTAGTGTGTGAAGTGGAATAAAAGGTTATTTGCGGGCGTTGTGTTTCATATCATGATACGTAGTATGGCACTTTACTTGGAGTTGATTCATTTCTCAATTTGATACAAATAAGGTTTTGCCTTCATGTGTTTTGTACCTTGAGCAATAACTGAAGAACCTTAGCTATGTTCTTAAATATAGTCATCATATGTTGTGCTTATATAGGTGTTTAGTCAGCCTTCAGTAATCCGTTGTGATTTCTGCCTACTGGATTTTTCACAAAGCTCTGTTTTACAGGATTTACAGTGTTTACACCTCTGACTTTGGAACAGAAGTTGTTCAGCTAAAATGTCGAGGATTGAAAAAATGAGTATCCTCGGAGTGAGGAGTTTTGGGGTAGAAGATAAAGACAAACAAATTATCACTTTCTTTAATCCATTAACTATTTTGGTGGGGCCAAATGGTGCAGGAAAAACGGTAAGGCTCACTTTATGTTTGGATTTGAGCTATAAATAGGTCTGGAAAGCCTTAACATGTGAATAATAATTTCTACAGAAATATATTAATAATATTGCAAAAGTCATGGTGTTTGCTATAAATACTGTGTTGTTTAGTGTTATTAGAAATCTGCTTTCGTGCCTGGAATTTGCAGAGCACAGGTTGATTTTCTTTATAGGAAATTTATCCAGATTCTGATTAAAAACTGCTTTTTGCAAAGTATAATACTTTCATGGCACTCAAAAATTTAAATGTCGTTTCTCTCTCTTTACATACCTAACTCATTTGTAAATGTTTGTGCTGTTACTGTGGATTTGCCTGTAGTCCATCTTGGTTGCTCTAAATTTGTCCTTATAACTATATATTTACTTCTGTTTTATTAGACGATCATTGAATGTCTTAAATATATATCCACTGGTGATTTTCCTCCTGGCACCAAAGGAAAAACATTTGTTCATGATCCAAAGGTAAGTTATAATGACTAAATGTAATGTTTGTTTACTCCTGAGTAAAATACTACGCTGCACTCAGGTTGTGAATAAAAGAGGGATGCTCAAGTCGTAGCCAGCCTTGAGCTGAAAAGAGGGAAAGTAGAGAGCTGGGGGTGATTAGAACATACCCCACTGCTGGAGAGGCACATATTCCTTTGGACCTTGAGAAGAGTTTCCCTCATTCTGTTTGGTTTTGTTTTTCAAAGGTTGCCAATGAAACTGACGTTAGAGCTCAGATTCGGTTACAGTTTCGAGATGTCAATGGGGAGCTCATGGCTGTCCAGCGCTCCATGGTCTGTACCCAGAAAGGCAAGACTCCAGAATTTAAAACACTGGAATCTGTCATTACTAGAACAAAGTAAGTTATCAAGTGTTTCTTCTTACTTTGGCATGAATTTAGGTTTGGATTTGGTATATTTTTATGCATCAGATAAGAGAAAATTACATAATGTATTCCTTGACATAGCTACTAGTGCTTTTAGATTATAAAGATGTGTAGTTTCATTACTTTATCTGTTAGGTGATTAAAATATCTCACATCTGATAGCCATGGTGTTAAGAAATACTCATATCTGTTGACTTGCATTTATTTGAAAACTTTATTAGTAGTAAGAGTGGTGAGGCCCTGGCACAGGCTGCCCAGAGAAGCTGTGGCTGCCCCATTTCTGGAAGTGTTTTAAGGCTAGGGTGGATGGGGCTTGGAGCAACCTGGTTCTGTGAGTAGCATCCCTGCTCATGGCAGAGGGAATGAGATGGGCAGTGTGGATGTTTCCAACCCAAATCGTTCCATGATTCCATGCTTGTAGGATACAGTTTGAAAGTATCACTGTGTGGAGTATGTAGGCTTTACTTTCTTTAGTACCATTTTCAGTTTCAGATAGTTTTTTGGCTGGTGTTTAACTCCCATCCCCGCTGTTTAAGTATATTCCTTTAACTCAAGAGCTCTCCTGCCCCCTCTGCTGGGTTCTAATCTGTGAAACAGTCTGACTTCAAAAATTGGCAGTGTTAAATGCCTTCGTTGAGCATGGTAATTTTGTGCTTAAAAATTGTTACTTGTTAAATTTTTGAAGGGGTATGTTAAAGTGAGGTTATACTCTTAAAATGGAGTTAATGTTTTGAACAGCTTGCCAGTAACTTCTTTGGGGGTTTTCTTTATCTCCATAGGCATGGCGAGAAGGTCAGTCTGAGTTCCAAGTGTGCTGAAATAGATCGGGAGATGATCAGCGCCCTTGGTGTTTCCAAATCTGTGCTTAACAATGTCATTTTCTGTCACCAAGAAGAATCCAACTGGCCACTAAGTGAGGGGAAGGCCCTGAAACAAAAATTTGATGAGATCTTTTCAGCAACAAGGTTTTTTCCTTTACTTTAATTAAATAAAATGAAGTAAAAAATGTCTTCTCATAGCATAAATGTTAATAAAAATGTCTGAGACACTGTTCCATACACGAGTATTGCTGTATTGCCAAAGCAGCTGGAATTTTACTTTTTTTAAAGGTATATCAAAGCACTCGAAGCTCTGCGTCAGGTACGCCTGAAACAAAGCTTGAAGGTAAAAGAGTGTCAGACAGAACTGAAATATCTAAAACAGAATAAAGAGAAAGCACAGGAAATCCAGGATCTTCTCAGCAACAGAGAAGCTCAACTGGCTGCTTCTAAGGAGAATGTAGTATCAATTGAGAACCAGCTTGAGCCTCTGAAGGTAATTTCCATGAGGATTATGTTAATACTTTAATACAAAACAATAAAAAAAGTGAAAGGTGGATGAATTTCTTAGTTAAAATCTTGCACTTTTGTATCTAATCCTTTGCCCTGCAGCAGAATCAAGCATACCTCAACTCACCTGGCTGATGCTGCTGTAATCTGTAAACAGTCGTTGAAAGATTAAGAACAAAATTCTGAAAACAGCATTGGGTTTTTTGTCAATTTAAAATCTTTCAAATTTAGCTGGCATCTAAAATAATTTTAAGCTGTAACTTAAAACAAAAACCAGACTAAAATGTTCCCTATTTGTTCCCTATATTTAAGGAAACTGGAGGTTTTACATTTAAAGTGAGTGATTATGGGGTTCATGGACTGATATTTTACTTACCACATTCTTTTGCAGAGCTCTCTGGCAGTAGTTGAACAGAATCTCATGAAAGTGATGAGGTTGGACAATGATGTGAAGGCCCTCGAGAGCAGGAAGCGGCAGATGGAAAAAGATAATCAAGATTTGCAACAGAAGATGGAAAAGGTTGCCTCTATGACAAAAAACTCAGATTATTTTACTTTATCAGTCTGAGAAAAACAGTTTTCCAGTTTTGCTTGCTTCAGATTTTCCCCTTATATGTCTTGTTATAGAAATTCTGCATGTGAGGTTTTAAACTGTTATAATTCTGTTGTGATAAAAAGTACACATTTTTAAAACATCAGTAATTGACTTACAGATTTGTATGTGGTGTACAGGTTTTTCAAGGAACCGATGAACAACTGAGGGATAGGTACCAGAACCACCAGAGAATAATAAAGGAGAAGGAGAAGAGATTGTTGGACTTGAAGCGTGATTTAGATAAAGCCACTAAAGAGTGCCAGAGATTTAACAGTGAGAAATCAGAGCTGCTTATTGAACAAGGTATTTTAGATTTCATTTGTAGTCTTGTATGTTTTCTAATGTAATTGAGATCTGAAATTGAACTACTGATAATTGAAGTGAACTGAACTGGATAAATCTCATAAAATGTGTATTAGTTCAGGTTCAGCTGCACAGTGGGGTGTGAGAGTCTTGCTGGTGGACAAGTTTTGGTTATTTTCTCCTGGAGTTTCTAATGTGCATTTTTTCTGAGCTATAATTGCAACATGTAGTACATTTTGTCATATAACAGAGGAAAAGCATGAAAGCTGAATGCCTAGCATTCTCCATGTCTCATGTGGGGACTGGGGACAAGTCAGAGGGCTTTAAGGTAAATGTTGTTTCACTTGTGTATCTTTTTTTGATGGATTATGGGAGTTTCAGCAAAGCTCTAGTAGTTCAGTCACAGAGTCTATGCTTACATAAAATATGTTCAGGATTTGTTTATCTTGCTTTTGAATTACTGATTTGTTTAATTAATAAAAATTTAGTTACCTGAAACAGCAATCTCTACCTACAGCTTGTTTTTATTCTGTAGCTTTTTGTATTGTTAAATACTTCAAGGTTTCAAAGACATACAACTGGCTTTGAATCCTAAGCATGTCTTCTGTCTCAGTTTTTGAACATTCATGTCACTTTTTCTTTTTGTGGAGGCCGTCTTCAGCTGCAGGCAGACCGTCACCAAAAGCAGATTGTGACCAGGGATTCTTTAATTCAGTCCCTGGCAGCACAGCTGGAATTGGATGGGTTTGAGCGAGCCCCTTTCACTGAAAGGCACATTGCCAGTTTTAACAGGTTGGTGAAGGACAGACAGGAGAGAGATACAGAAGCTGCAAATCATATGATGGTAAGAATTTTGTTGTTTAAGTAGTGTAATTTCTATGGGCCATTGGTGTTTTATTGGTCCTTGTGGGTTTTTATGGTGCTGGGAGAAGGTGTTGGTGGGGGAAAACTGAAGCTGGGTTTTTTTTGGAATTCTTGCTTATGTGTCATCTGCATCTTTCCATGGAAGTTAATTTTGGAATTAGACGGAATTAGGAGTAGTCATCAAGGCTATTGAACAGGCAGTTCATCAGAGAGGTTCTTCTAGCAGTTCTCATGCAGGTGGATCACTGATAAGCTCAAAAACCTGAGGAAGAATTACAGTGGGCATCTGCATTTTCCTATTAAAAACATTTCAACAGGTAATTTTGGACAAGGTGTAGTTTTCTTGGTATTTCAATGTTTTGCTGTGGTGAATATTGGCACACTAGTATGAAAAAGTACTTTAAAATATTTTCCTGTGAAAAAATAATGGAAATATTGTTGCTGATCTTCTTTCAGAGAGAATTTGCACAGAAAGAAGCAATGAAACAAAAACAGATAGACGAAATAAGAGACAAGAAAACTGGATTAGAAAAAACCATTGACCTGAAATCAGACATTCAAAATAAGAAACAAGCAGAGCTGAAGAATGTAAAATGTGAATTGCAGCAGTTGGAGGGGTTTTCAGACAGGATAAGTGAATTGGATGAGGAGATTGGCAAAATGGTAAGTTAGTGTGTAATTGAAGAAATCGTAGAAGCTTGAAGTAAAAACTTGTGGCTTTATCATTTAAAAAATATACCAAAATCCATAACCCCCACTTGATGTTTACTCTTTCAGATGTGTTTCTGCCCTTTTAATACCCTGTGTGCTTTGTCTGTTCAGATAGTGCACCCTTTGGGGCAGGGTCTCTTCACTACCTTGTTTTTGTAGACTCCACACACAGAATGTGCTGCTTCTGCTTGGTGAGTTGTAAACAGGGCAATAGCACAGCTGGCAGTTAGGAGATTGGTTACTCTCAAATTACTGGGCCAGAAACTTTGAATTGAAAGTTCTATACTATGTAGACTTTTGGAGATAACTTGCCTGTGAGGTGGACTAGTTGGTTATAAATGTTTTATCTGGTGAAGTAAAGTTACAAGCATTATGTTCCAGCTGAACAGCTGGTTATGCCTTTGTATATTTTATGTTTGTTAGCAGTATATGAATTGTGCTTGACAGTGTTTTTCCTAGCCTCCTCACTAGGGTAATTCCAAATTTAATACACAGTAGATACTAAAATACAGAAAATTAAATGAGTGAGCTTCTGGTAAAAGCATGAGCAAGCTGGGGCAATACTGCATTCCAGAACTGTATCCAGTATCTGCTTGGGGCTTTCCCTGCCCCACACCATTGTCACAGCCTTTGTCCTTTTACATGTATTATTTACAAATCTTGTGTCATTCCTGTAACAACTACTGATGCTGCTCTGGGCAACTGAAGAGGTTTCTTCCGTTTCCTTTAGCTACAACTTTGTTGATTTTTGTAATTATTTGTGTCTTCTGGGCTTTTATTTTTTGTATAGGAACATGAGCTGGAGAAGGCTGAGAGGAACAGCAATGTAGAAATACTAGAACAGGAAGTACAGACTCTGCAAAATGAGAAAATAAACCTGGACAAAGCTCTTAGAAGGCTGGATCAAGAGATGGAGCAGTTGAATCTACACACCACAACAATTACCCAAATGGAGATGCTGAAGAAAGACAAAGTAATGTTTTTTATCAATATCTCATAAGAGAGGGACATAAAATTGATACAGTCCCTCCAACATATTTGTATATTTTTGAGGTGTTTATCAACAATCAGATGCAGAGCTTCTGTCTGACTTCATAGAAGCTATTAGCTTAATAAATGAATTGACATTTATAAACCTGAAGATAGGAAAGGTTCATTTAAAATGCTTCATTTCCCCAGGCAGAGAAAGAAGATCAGATTAGAAGAGTAAAGTCAAGACATTCTGAGGAACTAACATCACTG
Source organism: Cettia cetti (assembly GCA_013401135.1). NCBI lineage: Eukaryota > Metazoa > Chordata > Aves > Passeriformes > Sylviidae > Cettia > Cettia cetti. The sequence continues at coordinate 98,206 of VZUI01000594.1, read as the reverse complement.
CTGGGATACTTCCCCAATAAAAAGCAACTTGAAGACTGGCTTCATGGTAAAAGTAAAAAGATTAATCAGACAAGGGATACTCTTGCTAATCTTAAGTAGGTATTAATTTAATCAATTATTTCTCCACATGTTTTTATGTAGTTACAAATTTAAATGTTGGAAAGTTAAATATGTTCAAAATACTTTATACTTTAATTCATTAGTAGATCATTCATATAGGTAGCTGCAAAATCAGAAAGCATCCTGCAGAGTTCCTGGGATACAGGGGTGATAGTTTGTGCTAGTTAATAAAATCATATTATTTGTAGTGTGTCCAAGGCAGCACTGAAAGCAGATACCAAAATAGTGATCTGGAATATCCTTAATTGTTTGTACTAATTCTAGCTGAACAAAGGGGTTGGAAATTGCTGGGCTTCTGGTTTTCTTGTAAGTCACAGAGTGGTTAGTAGCTGTATCATGTGAAATATCACAAATTCATGTGTAATTACCTGTTCCTGGTTTCGTTTGATTATATAAAACAATTAGTTAGAAAGAGTGGGAAGTTTCTCATCAGTAATCATCTAGAAAACAAAAGGGGTTTAAAATTAAACACTTATGCTGTACTTGGATGAATAAAAAGTTCATGCTATAGATGGCCTGAAAAATCAATAAAGAAGAACTGGTGAATAGTTTTGTAATTCCAATTTCAGATTATCTTTCCATGGTTTTTGGTTTTGCTTCAATAGTCCAAATCTTTGTGTTTGGGTAATAAAAGTGTTTCTGCATTAATATTTCAGCAAGCAACTGGCATCAGTAGAATATGATAAAACTTACGCCAGTAGTGAGCTACAAAAAAAAGAAGCCCAGTTGTCCTATCACGAAGCAAAACTTTTTGATGTTTGTGGGAGTCAAGATTTTGACAGTGACCTGAACAAACTTCAAGATGAAATTGAAAAAAGTTCTAAGCAGCGAGGTAAATTCATGTATAGTTTTATTTTTTCCCTGAAATACTAATTTAGCTGAGGATGCACTGTTTATTCAACATAAGTCTTCTGTTTGTTTTTCACCCAGCTGTGCTTGCTGGAGCCACTGCAGTTTATTCGCAGTTCATTACACAACTGACAGAAGAGAACCAGTCTTGTTGTCCAGTTTGCCAAAGAGTTTTTCAGACAGAGGCTGAACTGCAAGATGTCATTAGTGATCTGCAGTCTAAACTGCGCCTTGCCCCAGACAAACTGAAGTCAACAGAGTCTGAGCTTAAAAAAAAAGAGAAAAAACGTGATGAGATGATGAGTCTTAAACCACTGCGGTAAAGTACTTGTGTAACCGTACTCTACAGGCTGTTTTCTTTCAAATGAGTGGGTTTTGATTACAAAAAAATATGCAGACATTAAGGAGGCTTTATTCTAGGGCTGGTTAATTAATTAATTGTTGGGATAAATATTTTGAGAGAATTTGAGAGAGTAAGAGGGTAGAGCTTTCCTTCACAAGAGGGCACTCTTGTTTAGTGCTTTGTACCTTCTGAGCACTTGCTGTAATGAAGTTAAAAACCAAAAGGGATTTTGTTTGCTTGTTTGTATAATCTCACCTAAAATGAGGGATGTATTATCTTAGCTGGGTATGTAACATAAGCTTAGTTAAATGTGGGCAAGGTTAAGGGGATAATATTTTAGCTGAATTTAGTCTTCCACTACTAAATCATACCATGGATTTTGTGATCTTGAATGTCTTCAATTTATGCTGCTGTTTCTGACCAAGGAAATTTTAGGATTTTTTTTAAAAATATTTTTATATTTAAAATTTTATATTTTAAAAATTATATTTTATTTAAAGGCAAACTGTAGTTGAACTCCAAGAGAAGGAAATTCCAGACCTGAGGAACAAGATCCAGAATGCAAACAGAGATTTAACAGGCCTGAAGGGTAAGGTGGAAGAACAGGAATCATTCCTCCAGACAGCTTTGTCTGAGGAAGAAGGTGCCAAAGCTTGTTTACAGGATATAACTCTGATGGAAAGGTATCAGGTATGCTTTGGTAACTTTTTTTAATACATAAAATGATATTCACTTGCATTTAAATATGTAGTTATTCAGTAATATGATGAAACTTTGAAGTCCTTGTTTTAAAATACTTCCATATGGCATAGGTGATCTTCTACTAATAAAACTTCAGTTTATAAAAGGTGGGGGTTTTTTAGCACCACAGAGTCCCTTGAGTTCTGATTCAATTTTTTTGCTATATGAACTGAAAAAAGAGGTGTTAAACACTAATACAGTAGTAATGGTACTTTTCCTCATACTTCCAGACTGATATTAGGGATGTTGAACGAAAAATTGCTCAGCAGGAGGCTAAGCTGCTAGGTGTCGATTTAAGTAGAACTATGCTTCAAGTAAGCCAAGAAAAACAAGAGAAAAAACACTTGTGGGATACAGGTAGGTCCTACAAACCCATTATTTCATTTTTATGCTAAAAGTAATGTTCCAAAATGTTTACCATTAAAATTTTAGTTTACTTACTGTATGTTCTCAAATAACTGTATTCTCCTAGTTCGTTGTTACTGGGTTTTGGAGCTTAATTTAGAGATGAATTTTCATAAGGATTACAATAATGGTTTTAATAACAGATTGACTCTGTTTTCATCTGCAGTTACTGGTAAAATTGAGTTAAAGCAAAAACTGAAGCAGGACCAGCAAAGCCAGATTCAGCAGCTGAAGAGTGCAGTTAATGAACTCAAAGCAGAGAAGCTGCAGATTGTCAGCAGCATGCAGCGGCGGCGGCAGCTGGAGGAGCAGACTGTGGAGTTAACCACTGAGGTCCAGTCCTTATGCAGAGAGATCAAGGTGAGAAATATTCTTAATTGTCTAACCCTTAGCTTTGCAGGCCTTGAAATAAAAAATAATAATCTTATCATACTTAATATGGTCTCTAGTCCTAGACAATGGGATGGGTTTTTAAATGTTTGTCTTGTCCTGCTATTGTGTATCTTTGGGAATTTTCAGAACTTTTTAATACACATTTTCACATTTCCTTTTCTTAAGACACACAAAAAAAGTAATAAGTAACCACATTACTTTTTTTACTGCTTGAAAAATTATTGATCTTTACCAGAATGCAAAAATAAAAACTGCTTTTTCCAACTTTCAGGAAGCAAAAGAACAGGTTCTGCCTTTGGATGCAAAGTTAGACAAATTGCAGCAGGAGAAGGAGGAACTAGTGAATAAAAGGACTGCAAGTAATAAAGAAACACAAGAGAAGGTTTGTTTGCTCTCAGCACAGCTGTGGCATAGGATTAGGTACTGTTTTTCAGGCATGGATGGAAGCTGTGGTACTGGGTTTGCTTTTAGGAGACATCAGTGACTCCAGGAGGTGCTTTAGATTGGTGGAGCTTTTAGTGAAGAAAAGGAACACGTCAGTCAGTACATGAACTCAATTATAATTAACCTTTGGCTGTCTTGAAAAAATACTTCTTGGGACATTTGGCAGTATTTAGTGGCTGATGGCATTCTAAAGCCCTTCCTATTAGAACCTAAAAGAGAAACAGCAAGGATTACCAACACCCATCCTTGCCAAGAGACACACTGGTTCTTCCCAGGTTAAGTGACCCTCATTCATTTTGGGAAGCATTTTCATGCTTATGAGAAGTACTGGGATTTTAGAAGTTGAAGACTCTATTAATAAACTAAAGGGAGTTACAATAAGGAATTATACTTTGGCAGTAGTGTAATCCAGTATCTTTGATACAGAGCATATCTGTTCTTGGACATAAGACAATATTTGAAATCTTCATTTGAAATCTTTTCTCTGCAGATAAATGCCATAAATGAGAAAGTTAAAGATATAAACAAGTACGTGAAAGAAATTGAAAACTATATTCAACAAGGAAAAGAAGACTATAAAAAGGTAATCTAAAAACTAATCAATAAAAAGTTAGCATCAAAAGTACTTTGTTTTTAAATCATATACAATTTTCTTAATATTTCTTTAGCAAAAGGAGTCTGAACTTGATGAAGTAAATTCTCGTTTGGCTGCCTGTGAGAAACAGAAGGAAAAGATAAGTAAAGAGATGGAAATGACCCGACAAGATGTTGACACTCAAAAGGTGGGTGTATTGTTTAAAGTATACTTGGCATAGTTGAAATAGTTCCTAGTTTTGGTTTGTCTGTCTGTGTCTGCAGTGGTGTGAAATTCGCTTCATCTTGACTTACTTGATCAGTTGTTAGTCAGGGTAGCTGCTATGCATACATTAAGCCAAAAATAGTCTTGAGATTTGCATGTTCAAATTTAAAAACTATTTCTCTCTGTCATCTTATGGTATTTCTAAGAGTTAAGACTTGGTGGGATAGTAGTCAGCATTTTCAGGAGTATCTTTATGTGGAGGATACCTGCCTTTATAAGTAAAGTTCAAACTGCAGGTACCAAAAGTTGCTTGCTACTCCAGATTTATCATGTACTTAAAATTCTTGTGCATATGTTTCAAATACTGTTTACATTCCTTATAAGAAATGTCTTTCCCCATTCTACCCCTTCAGTCACTGTCTACTGTTGTAGAACTGTGACAGGAGACTTGGTTAAAACTGCTTGTCCTGGTTTAAACATGGATTAATATTCTCAAAAAGAGTCGCTCTTGTGTTCATTTGTGACAGCAAACACTGTGAAGTGTTATTCCAGTTTGAAAGAGGAAATAGTACTGCTGATTTCCATTTTACTCTATTTCCAGGACAAGGTTAAGTTCTCACTGTGATAATTTATTTTTTTTTGTTATCAATTATTTTATGCTTGCAGCATGTTTCAGAGTTGTGCAGAAACATACATTGTAATTGAAACCAGTGAAATATAGTGAAATATTATACAATTTCTTGCTTTCTTTGGAGCTAGATACAGGAAAGGTGGCTGGAGGATAATCTCACTTTGAGGAAGCGGAATGAAGAGCTGAAAGAAGTTGAAGACAATATAAAACAACTTATGAAGGAGATGGGAGAAATGAAAGTCCCTCAGATGAAAAAGTAAGCACCTTCAAAACAGAATGGCATGCTTTGCACAAGAATTCATTGAATATCTGGATGTTGTAGTCACTGTGTTTTAGTGTGTCCTGGTCCTCTTTCTGCCCCATTCATACACACCACTTCCTCCTTCACACCTGTGTTTGTTTCACATCCCCATGACAACAGTGTAAATGACTCAGTGAAATGATACAGTGCTTCTGGCTTGGAATAGAGATACCTGCTCATACCTGTTCCAGTCCAATCCTTTTCATGATGTTTGCTGAGAAAGCCACATTTAAATAATTTGCACTTCTGGATTGAGAGTATTTTGTTTTTATTTTCAGTCTGCTCACTTAGTTCCCAGCAGCAAATTTTATGTTTACTTCAGTAGTTTAGTAATAATTGCTTTGATAATAAACACTTTTGAAAAGTAATTATCCCTTTGCTGATTCTTGCATGTGAAATATTTGTTTAGTATGCTAGAGCTTACCCAGTAATTCAGCTTATTTTGCTCAGTATCCATCTATAAAATTAATTTTTTTTTTGTTTCTACATATAGCACTTTAGTGTTTGAACTTTTGACAACTTGCTTCTCCCTCTCAGAATAGGGATTAGAATATGTTCTTAACAAACTTAAAACTAAACTTAATTTCAGTGGCGTTAGTACTATAATTTTAACTGTTACAGACTTTATAGATATGATACAATGAGCTGTTATCTAACATAAAATTAGAACCTGATTAAAAAATTGAAACACTAAATACAAAATACTTGTGTATCAATTATGGTTTCACAGTGAGCAGAAACATTTGGAGGAGAAAATAGAATCTCTGAAAAGGAACCATCACGTTGCACTTGGCCGGCAGCGTGGGTTTGAGGAGGAGATTGTTCGCTTTAGAAAGGAGCTCAGAGAGCCACAATTCAAAGATGCAGAAGAAAAATACAGGGACATGATGATTGTCATGAGAACAACTGAGCTGGTGAACAAAGATCTGGACCTTTATTACAAGGCTCTTGATAAGTAAGTGTTGTCAGATGAGGGTGATTCTTAAATGTTTTCATCTTTATTAATATTGATGAACTTGATGCAAAAACAGCTTTCGATTTGAGGCTTCCAGGGTAGCTTAGAGTAAATTGATATGATCCCTTGAGCTATATGGTTTCTCTTTATAAATTCTGGCATTTAAATATTAAGAAAACATAACAAGGTATAACTTCTAAGGAAATTATTGAAACTTTCCTGGAAACTGCACAGGATTGCTATGTAGGAAATTTGTAAGTTAATGTCTATAATGTGCATATATTAAATGCACTGATGACAATAATTGGAATTTATTGCCAAGTCATAGATAAAAGCATAGATAAGTCTGATATTTGTATTCCAGATTCTCTGAAAGACTTATTTGAGGTTTTGGTTGTACATGTTAGGGCTTATATTTGCAGTACAGCAATAGGAGAGAGATAAGGAAAGGTGAAATCGATGTTTATATCCTTCATTTTTAACCTGAGCCCTTCTACTTTTATTTCTGTAGCAATATATTTTAGCATCATCTGGTCATATCTTAGTGTGAATAAGATATGCCAGGTAGATTTCTTGTTTCCCATGGCATTTTCTCAGGTAAATAATTGTGTTTTAAAGAATATTGCAACGTAGAGGGGGTTTTTTGCCCTTTTCCAGTGTGGGTGGTTTTGTGCATGTATTAAAGAAAGTAAGATCATAGGAAACATGCCTGGCATTTGATGGAAAGTGTAGCAAGTTTGTTCTTGTTTCTGTTTCCTTTGGAAGTTTGTTTGCTAGTCTTGGACTGACTTGGCAAAAAGAGCATCTCAAAATAGGTAACCATATACAAAATAAAACGTGTGGCTCCCTAAAAACTCTGTTTTTTTGGTTATAATGATGGAATAACAGTGACAACTTGATGGACAGTGGGAGAGGATTTTGAAATCAGTGGATACATTTCAGGAAATAGAAAACTGGTGCTGAGTGGCAGAAAGATAAATATTAGGAATGAAAAAAAGAGGTAAACATTTTGGCCTCTGTAGGAATTCTCAATATACCCATGTCTTGACTAAAGTATGGCATTTTGGCCTTCTATTTAAAAGGGTTTACTAGTGCTGGAAATAGGAGCACAGAAGAGTAATTATGTGGTTGGGGATACAGCATAATGGTCAAGAAGAGAAACAAAATAAATGAGAACTTTTTAAGTTGAAAGGACATCTTAGAGGAACCTTGTTCTAAGCTGGTTTGATAATTACATTAAATAAAGTAAACATAATATTAGAATGTAAGCTAATCCAAAATTTATCGTGTGGAGATCTAAGTTGTTCAGAGCATGCATTAAGTCTTCCCTTTCAGTTGTAATGGAAATGCACTCCAAGAATTTCCTTTTTAGTTTTTTTTTTTCTATGGTATCAAATCATCTATTGTTTCTATTTAAGGCTAAACAGGAAAAGAGTCTGGTAATTTCAAGAAAAATAGATAAGCATCACTTAGCGGTAATCGTCTGAAAAATCAGTGAGACAAAATGCTAACTCTAATGGCCAAAGCTGTATCTGTGGCTGGGAAAACCAACACTTTGGGTATTCCATGCTATCAGATGATCTTTATTGACTCTGTTTAGAGATCTATGATAAATACTGATGAGGAATGCATTCTTGGGGTTAAGTAAATAGTTGAAAACACTTCATTTTTATTTAACAAAACCTATTAGAGTTGATGCCTCAGGATTCCCCAGAACAGGTGGAAGAGCAAAGGTAGAAAAGGCATATATAAAAGTCAGTTTCAGGTGAATATTTTATTTCCACCACATATTTTGAAAGAAGACATTGCCATAAAGTGAGTGAGCATTTTTTTCATTACAGAGTAGCTTTTCTGTAAAAAGCCAAGTTAGAAATGCAGTGTCCTTTCCTTTTCTGAGTGTTTTGTGAGATTTCGTCTGTTAATGAACTGAAGTTGTGCTACTATGTTAACCACAAAAATTAAAGTAAAAATTATTGATGATATCCTGTGTTACTCTTGATGGTGAAGAGAAAAGTAGTTCTTGTCATAATGCTTGTTTGGGTGATTACAAATTATATTCTCAATAGGAATTCGCTGTTCTGAGGAGACTTCAGGTTCTCCTTTCCTGCTGTCGTTTGCCCTGTTGGCAGCTGTGCCAAAGAGTAACACTCCTGTTCTGGAAAGCTTAACATCAGATTCATCTTCTTGGTGTCAGGCTGAAAATAAACCTCACACATAAATCATAAATCTCTTAAAATGTCAGGTAAAGTCATTCTCCATTGAATGACTGCAAATATACTTATCATTACTTCCCTACTTCTTAAAACTGAGCTGGTTTTGAGCATAGAATTATTTATGCAATGGCATGTTGTTACTCTTTAGGTACCTCTCTGTCCAAAATAAACTAGTGTTTACTATATTTTTAGTAAAAGTGTTAAGGGAAAGGAAAGGGCTCTGCCACCTGCCTTAAAGCCCCTAGCAGTCCATGGTTGCATCTCTAAGAGTTTACATTTTTTGCTGTTCTTTAGAGCAATAATGACATTTCACAGCATGAAAATGGAAGAAATTAACAAAATAATTCGGGACTTGTGGCGAAGCATTTACAGAGGACAAGGTATGTAATAATTTATTTTTAAGTTTTACCCAGATGTATCCATTTGATATTGAGCACTGCATATGGAAGAGTATTTGTTTGCAGGATGAGAGATAGCTGGTTCCATTCTAAAGGCTGCATCTGTTCTTCACCACTATAATCTTCTTATTGCACATTATTATGTATTATTATATAGTAACTTGCAGGATAGAGTTAATTTTCACTTTTTTGTGTTTTCCAAAGGTAAGGTTTCTTTGACACAGGACTGTGCATGAGTTCATTCCTTCCATTTTGGAGAAGTTATTTTCCAAAACGGATCTATCAGTGGGAGTTCTGAATGCATTTTTATTGGTACTACATATTATACCTCTCATCTCCCATTAATCCTATGATATTTTTCAAGATTTTTGATAATGTACGAACTGTCTCCTTCCCATTTTCAGATATTGAATACATAGAGATTCGCTCTGATGCAGATGAGAATGTCTCAGCCACTGATAAAAGAAGAAATTACAATTACAGGGTGGTGATGGTGAAGGGAGACACAGCTCTGGATATGCGAGGAAGATGTAGTGCTGGGCAAAAGGTAACGAGTGCCTCTTTATGTTCAGTACACAGCAACAGGGACTCTGACAACTGACCCACGTGAATGCAGTCAAGTGACCAAAGAGCAGGCAGCTCCAACTCTTATTTATTATTGTGTACAACTTCCCTTCACTCTGTCTGGGTGTTACACAAAATATGACTCAACATCTGAACCCTGCTTTGGGCTGCCAAAATCCATTGTTTCGGGTGGGCACTAGGCTGATGCCCTGCGGGAGTGAAGGGTTTGACTTCCCTCTGTCCTCAAGTTCAAGTGCTCCCATTTTGTCTCTTCCTAGTTACCACTGAGGTACCTCAGCTTCAGGTCTATCCATTTGCTCCCCATTTGTTTTTCTTTCTGAGCCCTTGGTCTTTTTTTTTGCAACTGCATCTACTTCTAAGTTGATAGGACCTCTTTTCCTCCAAGTTGTGCTGCTTTCACCTGCTGCTGACTATAACTTTTCAGTTCATGTCACCAATATCACACCTAGCCATACTTCCAGGCATTGCCTTTCCTCCTGTGCTGTCACCTCACAGCTTTGTGGTCTGCCCATAAAGCTTCTATAACACACTGGCCAAGTGGCCTGATGGCACACCAGCTGTGACAATACCTGTGGGTCAGAGCTTCATCAAAGTTAACCACACCCACACATGTTGAGGGTTGTTTCCACCTGTCTGTTCTATTAAATGTGTCCTCTCCTAGGGTAGCTTAGGATGTTGCGTTAGAGTCCTATGTAAGTGAGAGTGAAACCTGAACAAGTTTGTTAGCTGAAATTCTGAGAATTCTTCTTTGATCATGAAATGTGATGCCAGCAGTCATGATAATTGGAAAATATTTTTGGCAGCACAGTTTCCATTGAGGGTTCTGTAGTTTTTAGTAGTTCAGAACATCTTGTAAATATGATAGCACATGTTGATGCAAAACTAACATAGAAGGTGGTAAGTCCTACTGTCTTCCATTTTAGTAAGAAGTCAGGAGTTCAGTAACTCAAACTTAGTAATATGCAGACAATTTCCACCTGCTGCAGTGGGGTGGGCTCGAGCAGAGTGTAGAGGTAATGCGAATGCCAGTGTCATAGCATCTTTGCCTCAGATTAGAATCCTTACTTCCAGTGTCTTCTGGATTTTGAGTACTTCTTTGTAGAGTCAATCTTTGAATTCAAACTAGAAGTTTCAAGGTAGATTTTCAGTAATTAGTTAGTTTCTGTCATTTGTGAACTGTCAGCACATTGTTCTTTACAGTTCAGTCACCGTTTGCAATGGCATTAAAAACAGGTTGTTACGTGTAGATCCTCTTTAAACAGTTTGAAGCTTGAGATTTACCTGTTTTTTCCTTTCCCTCAGGTGCTTGCTTCTCTGATCATTCGCCTTGCTCTAGCAGAAACATTCTGTCTCAACTGTGGCATTCTGGCCCTGGATGAGCCCACAACCAACCTTGACCGAGAAAACATCGAGTCCCTGGCACATGCCCTGGTAGAGTAAGTGAGCTCTCCTTGTGGTGCTTAACAATGTGTATTTCTCAATACCCATTTGGCAGCAGTCAATTATATTTTAGACTGGAATGTCTTCTGTTGTGAGTAGTTTTAGATGCCCTCTCTATCTGGAAAAGAAAAAGTATTTCTTACATAATTTGGGAGGGCTTTTTATGTGGCTAAAAAGAGTGGGTAATCAGCATTAGATTACTCAATGGTTCATGTAATTCATTATCAATAATGAAATATTTTTATGTGTTTGCACGTTCTCTAATGCCAGCATGGGATTTAGGTAAATGCACACTCCATATCTCTTTGTAGGATAATAAAGAGCCGCTTACACCAACGCAACTTTCAGCTTCTGGTGATTACTCACGATGAAGATTTTGTTGAACTTCTGGGTCGTTCTGAGTATGTGGAAACATTCTACAGGATAAAGAAGAACATTGACCAGTGCTCTGAAATCATGAAATGCAGTGTCAGCTCCTTAGGCTCCTATGTGCAGTAGAATGCCAAGTAATTGCATATTACAGACAGCCTAATCTGATACATTATACACTGCCTGACTTGATAGAGCTCAGTGTAGGTGTCTGAAAATGTAATTCCTTTGTATCATATTCTTTTGAAGGTTTGTTACAATTTTAGCCAGAGTCTAAAACTGTGAGACTTTTAAACTTCTTACCTTTATACAGATTTCTGTCCCTGGGCTTAGGAATCACCATAATTTGAAAGAATTTAAATGAATACCCCATCGTTAAATTTTGAGGTATTTTATGCTTTAAAAGTGAAAATAAAGTTGTGATGTTCATTGTGCGCGTCCTGTGGGATGATTTGCAGATTTTCTGGAATAGCTGCAGCTCTGCCTGTAGAATATGGCTTGCTCTCCATCTCTGGCAAGGTCAGCACTGATGGGTGTCACTTTGGTTGAAGGTGTTCATTGCTACCCACCTAAATATACCCAAAATAGACAAGCTTCAAAGAGAACTTTTACTACTTTCTCTACAAGGTAGCCTAACTCTGGCTGTTCAAAGACAGAATCTTCCCCAAGTCAGTTTTGCTTCAGAATAAAACAAAGGGCCATCTCTAGCCAGCTGAATGAGTGAATTCTCTGCTCAGTGAGGTATGTCATGTTCTGATGCTTCATGGCAGTGTCTGCAACTGGGAAAATGGAACATAAATGTCCCAGAGGTTTAGTGTGGATGCTGAGCTCCGCCTGCCCTGCTCTGAGTTCTTCCTGCAGCTCTTTTCCTTGGTGTGACAACAGCTAGGGTCCCTGCAGTTTGGCAGCCCAGTGAACCTGCTTCTCACTGGGAGTGACAGTGGAAAGCCATGGGGGGGGCCTGCTGCAAAATGCAAAGGGCCTCATCATCGTGAGTCCTGAGGTTGCACAAACCAGGCCTTGCTGCCTCTAAGATGTGCCAGCCCTGAGGGAAGGAATTTCTGGGCCCCTATTTCTTTGTGAGCAACTCGGGGGTACCTTGAATTCTTGGTAGGGAGGAGCTGGACTTGGAAATCTTTAAATCCTTGCAATCAGCAGTGGGTCCCTCCTCAGCAAATGGTGTATGACCAAAGCAGTTCAGAGGAAGAATCTTCAAACCACCATGAAGGAAGTTAATTTCTGTAACATCAGGACATTTCTCTTAGGCAAATGCTTACATGAGTCTAAGAACATTGCATATTGTCTTCCTTCTCTTCCAGGGTGCAGATATCCCTTTATTTTGCAGGGATAAGGAGAAGTTGACAGGGGAGGGGTGCAAGCAGACCTGGCTTGTGTAGACAGAGCCTGGGGCTGGCTGAGCATGATGGACCAGGGCCTTTGCCCCTGAAGCTGGAGCACTGAGCCCCTCACATTACAGCACATACCTCTAACACTACCTGCTGAGGAGTCTGGATATCTGCACAGAAAAGGACAGAGCCCAATCCACCCCAGCTCTGATTCTTGATAGCAAAGGCTCAGCCTTGGCCAGAGGGAATGGCAGTGGGTGCCTTAAAGAGGAATGGCAGAAACCAAGATCATCAGCTAAGGATTATTTCCAACCATATTTTCTGAAACTGCAAGCTATCAGTGTCAGGGTGACCCCAGTCATGGGGAAATCACTCAAAGATAAGAAAATGAATGGGACTTCCTAGCAGTTATGCTTTCAACAATTCCCCCAAAAAGCAATGAACATGGAAGGGGGGAGAGTAGGAATAGGAAAATGCTACTACCCTGCATTATGTTTGCAGTTTTGAATATGAAGCTTCACTGACTTTAGTAGTACTTCCTGAAGGGAAATTTTTTGAAAGATACAATCAACAGAAAAAAAAATGCTTTGTCTTTTCAAATTTGCCTGTATAACCTGTTTATTTTAGCATGACATGTGCACCCCAGCTCTGCACTGTCACCAGCAGTGACTCCCCAGACTTTGTAAATTCTGCCCTTTTTCCCAAGTTGAGGCCATGGCTCGCAGTTCCTCTGTGGTGTACTTTTGAGTGCATTTTTGCCTAATCAGCCTTTCCCAAGTTCATCCTCACACGTACTTTGACATTAAACATTTTTCCAGAAGATAGGGAAAGCACAGGAAATGTAGTGGGAAAACAACCTTCTCTATATCAAATCAATTAAAATGTTAAAAAATTCACTGAATAACTTGAATAATCCACAGGGTCCTTGACAGCCAACATGGAAAAGAGACTCTGCCAGCACCATGGTTTTTATGTGGGCTAGAAAATAAAAAAATATGTTCATGTGAATTAAGTTTAAGGAAACTCTGCTCTGCCATGGCCTCCTGCCCTGGCACATGGGGACAGCCACTACCCAGCGTGGGAGGGCTGGAAGGGAGGGTAGCACAGGAGCAGGACTTCCCAGGAGAGGGATTCTTGCCCCTGTGTGATAATACACAAAGTGCAGAACAAAGCAGAGGCATTTTATGGCAAACAAGGCACAGATTTATTGCTCTAACACCCTGGGCAGGTGGCAAAGTGGTGAAGAAAGTTTCTGTCCACTTCCCATTTTGGTGGGACTGGGGGTGCATTTCCAGCAGAGAGACCACAGCACCCAACCTCCCGACAGCAATCCATGCACACAGCCCAGAGGAGCATGCACACACCTAATCAGATACACTGGGGTTGAGAGCCAAAAATAACAGCTGCAAAATAACAAAAATACCAACTCAGTGGAATTGCTGTAGGGAATTGAGCTGAGATTCAGGCAGCTGCCTGGGAGGGTAATTGCAAAGCCACTTGTCTGAGAGCACCAAACACCTCCTGTGCCTGTTGGCCTGGAAGGGTTGGTTGGGTGCAAATCCCTTCCAAGTAATTTAGGCTGGCTGCAGCCTCAGCCCTGATGCTTTTGAAGCCAGGGGTCTCCAGGAGATGGCTTTGGCATGCACTGCTCAGGTGAGAGACTGCTTCCACCTCTGTGCCACAGCATCCATTTCTTCAGTACCGTGATTGTTTTTGCTTTATCTGCACTTAGTCAGCAAGGTGCCAACTACTTTCACTAGGAAGAAAACCCAGAGGTCTCCAAGACACTCCTGTCTAAACATTTTGTTTCTAAGTGGAATTTACACTAGCAATAAAAAAAACAATACTTTGATTTTCTGATGCTTCCTTCAGTATCACTTCTGCAGTGCAACTCTGCTGCCTGATTACAGACTGCTGCAAAACACCTGCCCTGAAGTATTTTGGGTTTGCAAACTTTGGAAAAGATGAATTTTTAATTTTTTTTTTTTTAACAAAAACTGCTTTATGACCTGCCTGAAGTAAAAAACTGACTTAACTCTGTACTTACTCCTAGGTGCAACTTCTCCATGCAGCTTCCTCCTACACGCCGCATTTTAGGTAAAGAACTTTTACGTGCTCTAGAAATTACATTAAAAACACAAGCAGATGAGATTATCTACAAACAAACACCACAAACCAAAGCAATATATATAGATGATGCTTTCAAAAGCTTAATCATTTGCTGTCTCCCTGCAACTTTGCATTTAAATGTCACACCAAGTATCATCTCATCTATTTCAGTATGACAGGGTTTGCTGCCCCCCTGGGCAATCTACCAGGAACCAGCGTTTACTCTCTGCCTACTGCAAGACTACACCTTTGGGGAATGCCCTGCAATTTGCAAATTCTCCTTCGTCTGGCTCCATCCTCTTTGTGTAATTTGATCTACGCAGGAAAAGTAAATTGCTGGAGCTTTAGTGCACCCTTGCCTCCAGCTTCAGGGGTGAAGGAAGCAGGAAGGTCCCAGCGCTGCCAGCCTTTTTTGTAAAGCCAATAAACCCAACCACTGATTCAAGAGATACCACATGTGCTGATGCTATACATTATGCTGTGACCCACATTTGGGGTTTTTCAGCTTATAAAATGTTTTATTTAATTGCTCAGCTAAGTAAGGAACAGGACACATGAAAGAATGGCCTGGAAGACGTGATGGCTTCACCATGAGGATTTCATAGAAGGCAACACAGGAATAGTGCTGGAAATGAGAAAATGGTTTGTAGGGTCATCCAAAACCAGGCCATCGTGGACAAACTGAAGTTATTTATATCACCTCAATCATCCACTGGACCTCCTGAGTTCTGACATTGTTTCTCAATGCCGTGATCCCATCCTGTCCCTCCACAAGTCCTCCACCTGCCACAGGGATGAATTTGGCTGCTAAAGCACAGGTGGGAGGGTGACTCAGTTGCCTCCCTTTGCTCAAATTGCCAGGAAGAGGGAGCTGAGCATGAGGAAAGGAAAGGCATCTGGGAAAAGCCCGTGCCTTCCTTGCCCGGTGTGCTGGGGCCCTTTTCCCGTCCTGAGCAAGGTATGGCCAAAGCAGCTGGGTGGGAACATTTCCACTCCTCCTTCTGGCCAGCTGCCCCTGGGATGGCCCAGCACCAAGGTGGAGTTACTGCCTGTTTAACTGGGGAGGCACAAATTCAGCCCAAATTATGGGCTGGCATTCCCCCATTTCCTACAGAGCCAGGGTAGAGAAGGGGACACTGCCACAGGGAGCTGTAGCCCCTGTAAATCTGGCAGCTATTGCTCATGCCTGTTTCTTTCCACAGATTTCCATCAATTCCACCCTGTCCACCAGTGCCATCCCATGCTGGTCATGGCCATGGCTCCGGCCAGCCCCCCTGCTCTTCCTTTGTATGTGGTGATTGTGGCATCCAACCTTGGCTTTGCTGCTGGAAAAAAATATAAAACAAAAAAGCTATGGCTTTGGGTACAGATCAAAGCAAAAATTCTGGGTTTGGCTGCACTGAGGGTCTCTTCAGACTTCTCTGTTTTCTGGTGTCATCATCAGAGATGCAGCTGTGGAAAGGCCCAACCCATGTTGGCCAATGTGCACCATCACCCCCTGGGCTCTCCTCCACTTGGGGGCAAGAGGAGCATGATGTACCTAAAATAACCACTTGGATAATTGCTCTGAATTGGTTGGGACCTACTTGGCATGGCTTAAATCAAGCATGAAGGGCATAGAGTGGCAAGGCAGGGTGGGCACAGACCTCTGGAACCCCTCTCTATTGTGCCTCTGGCTGCAGCTGGACATACATGGCAAAAACCAGCAAAAGCAACACCATCTCTGACAAAGGTCCCATGTTCCTAGTAGCTCTGATCCCCTCTCACATGAGCCCCTCCCCTCAAAGCTGTTTCTCGTAACTGGGCTCCACTTTCCAGGTATCCTTTTCTACCCCCACAACCCAAATTGGTGCGTGTCAGTTTTTCCCCATCAGCAGGTTCATGTTGCAATATCAATAGTTTGGGGAATGATTTTATCTGCCTTTGGGGGAGGTGGCACACACCCTCCAATGTATGGTTTGGAGAGTGGGGCAATCCAAAACCATGGGAGCACTGTCCTCAGCCCCCCACAGCCCTGTGGTCCTGCTGGGACACTGCACCAGGGCACAGTGGTGGCACCATAGAACCTTTCCTGGGGTCATGGTGCATCCTGCTCCAGAGGTCAGCTCAAGGGAGCCAGGGACACTGGTTTTGGGACAGGTGGACATAAAACACTCTGCAGTGGGCAGCCCTGGATATACAACAGCTCCACCTGGCTCTGACCCAGCCTCTCAAATTCACAGGAAATCCAATGATGGGAACTGTTGCCGTCCTTTTTTCCAGGAAAACAAAGATTTTCAGGCTAATACAGGAACAAGTGGTGAGTGCTGCAGTCCAGTCCTGCCACTGCAACCTGAGGTCAATGGTCATCCCATAGAGAAGGAGTGCAGTGAAGTGGGTTTGTTTGAAATATGAAGTTCAGGCTTCCTCAAGCTCCTCCAGGCTCTGTGACACCTTGACTTCACTGAGAAAAAAAAAAAAAAAAAAGAAAAAAAAAGAAAAAAAAAGTTTAAAGTTAAATGTTTCTATAATTACTAAAATCATTTAACAATTTGCACTATTTGTAGGCTCTAAGCAGGTACAAGCTGAAGCTGGGGTTCCCTGGACAGGGTTTGCCCCAGCTGGGGCAGCAGCACTGTGGGGCCATGGGGAGCTGGTGACAGCAGAGCCACAAGGTACTGCTTCACCTGTGCATGCAGGAGGAAGAAGCAGAAGTAATTTAAGGATTTGGAGAAGAAATGAACCATTTTGTCAAGTCAACTTTTTTCCCCACAAAATTTGTGCTGATAAGACCAGCCATGGTGGGAAATAATTATGGGGTTTTGTCTGTTCTCCTGCTCAAGAATATGGTGGTTTGAATCCCTGAACTCCTGTTGGTTTTCTGATGTCCCCTTGGATGCCGTGAGAGGAACAATGTGGCGTGGCATGGGGTGACAGGGAACAGGGTGGGACACCATGGGATGGTGTGGGACTCCAAGCTGGGCACTACAGGAGCCATCCTCCCACAATGGGATTTGTGCTACAGAGCTGGGTAATACCCACATGCCAGAAAACACCCTCAGCTGCTTCTTTCTTTACAAACAAGACCACTTTTTTTTGTTGTCGCAGATGTTTAACATCTTGATATAAGCTTTGAGGTTTTCTTATCCTTCAAGTCTTTGACAACTGGAGCTTGCTGGGGCTTGCTATTATGGCCAAAGGACATGAATATTTTCTGGCACACAGTTCAGCTCTTCCTCTCCAACAGCATCCCTGTGACAGGCCCTTCCCTGAAGCCCTGCTAATGCCCACGATTCCCTTTCCTGTGGCCGAGCTGTAGCACAGGGCACTGTGGTCCCAGCGTGGCCCAGGGACCACTGGGAAAAGGAGCCTTGCAGGAGGAGAGCTCCAGGTACCTGCTGGTGCCATGTTATCCCCCATGAGACACCAACACCCAAGGCAGGAGCCTGGCAGGCATCCAGCCATGCACATTCTAGAGCTGATCCTTCTGTAGAACTGTTTGTCTTTTCCATTGTGGAGACCAGGAAAGCACCAATGGATATTTCCTTACACATAAAATAAATAAAATTACATAAAATCATGCCTTGACTTTACTTAAGCCTTGCAACCCCTTGGTTCAGTCCTACACATGTCCATGGCTTCCCACACGCAGCACATTACAAACATGCTCAATAGTAAATAGGTCCTTGAATATCGAAGAGAAATTCTCATCTTCTCATCCCAGTATCTCCTTATCTATCACTGGGGTGATTAAAATCTGCATGTATATATAGAATAATAGATAACTTTATTCAACGCATAGGGAAGTCTTTGCCACCATTACGTAATACCCTGAGGTGTCACTTCCCACTGCATCCTCTGTGCTATATTTGGCAGTGGCAATGGAGGTGCAATTCTTTTTTCACACTATAAAAATGGTGCTGTCTGGAGCAGAGAGGCAGAGAGACCCTGGCCATCCAGCCCAGACAGCACAGGACGTGCTCAGACAGCGGTGACAGAATGCTCCCCTCACTGAAGACAGCTTTCACTCTACTCTCCGTGCTCCAGCTCATCTCTTCCAGAGCTGTGAATCCATCTCCCCAGCAAATACTGAAGGAGATCATCCTCCTGATCCAACAGCTCAACTCAGGACTGCAGGTAAATGCTGCTACACCTCTCAGCTTTGCTTTGCTTTCTGACCTCATTATTGATGATGATGATGATGATGATGATGACAATGATGATGCTCTTCAGTGCCCAAGGCCAGGTACAGGCACTGCCACCACAGGGATTGGTGCCTGCCTGGGTGGCAGGAGCCCTTCCCACTGGCTCAATCTACTCTATCCCACCTCCTGCTTGGGGCACCCTGGCCCATTTCAGCCTAGACTTTGTGTGATTAGCACTTCACTTGGTGGTACAAGCAGCTCCTGGGGTTGGGTCAAAGTTTTCCACCTGACATTAGGTACTTTGCAGAAAAAAATGCTGAGGAACAAGAAACCTTCTGTGTCAGGGTGACAGAGGCAGCTGGGGGACATGGACATGGTGGTCTGAGCAGTGTGAGCTGCCAGGGGGTCCCTGCTCTACTCCCACTGAGCACACAGGCATTCCCCTGTGCCTTCCCAAATGAGTGTGTGCAAACCCATGGTCCTGTCTCCAGGAGCCTGTTTGGAAACAATTTGCTGAAAGATGGCTCTCAGTGCTGGCAGCACCAAGGGTTCATCCACACCATGGGCTGCTGAAGAGGGATGGAGACATGATGCTCCTTCCAGGGAGAGGGCACAGCAGTGTCTCTGGGGGATGATCTCATAATTATGGTCTTACAATGACAGTCTCATAACCATGACTCTCCCTTGTGTTGCCTCTCCAGGTCCCCTGCAATGACACCCGAGTGGCACAGGTTGCCTTCATGCATCAAAAGGTAAATACCTATGCAGAGATAGGCAGAAAATGAATTTATCATAAATCCAGGCATAGCCAGGGCCCTCCTCCCCGTGGGGCACAGCTACCTGAGGTAGCTTTAATCTTCACTGAGGGGCTGCTCGAAGCCAGTCACTGAGGAGAGCATCCAGTTCCATGCTGGCTGTGCCTGAGCACCTGCCTGCCTGCAGCCCACACCTCTGCCCCCAGCTCCCCCAGCCCCAGCCGTGGGGCACAGCTCAGGTCATTGCTGTAACATGAAAGCAGGTTAGGAAGTCACTGCAGAGCCTCCTGCCAGTCCTGGACACCTGAGTAAGCAACTTCAGCTTCATTCAGCTGCACGGTTCTAATCATCCCCCTCCATGTTCCCCAGGTGCCAGACCAGGAGCTGCTGTGCCAGGCAGACAAGGCCCTCACTAAAGTCACCAGGTGCAGGGAGATCTACGAGCCTCTCATCACCAACCTGAAGCGCCTGCATGGCAAGAAGGTGAGCAGGGTAAGGGGCAGGGCTGCACCTCCTTGCCTGTGCCTGCCTGAGGCTACCACAGGCTGATCAGGATTTCTTCTCCTGGATGGGGCCAGAGCTGGGCATTGCAAAGGTGCCGGTGCCCCCATGGGAAGAGGGTGACAGCTCCCACCAGCCCCAGCCACGCCAGACCAGTGGTCATGGGAGTCACCCTGCTGGGCACAGGGGCTTGTTCTGGGCAAAGGACAATTCCCGACCTCCGGGGCCAGCATCCTCACCACTCTGAGTTATTTGCTGAGTTATTCACGAGGAGACGGAGGCAAACAAAGCATCTGTCCGGGCTGGAACTCTAGCGAGCCACCGATCCAGCTGCTAAATCCTGCTGCCAGCTCTAATGTACTTATGCTTTTCCTTCCCCAGAACTGCACCCTGAGCGATGAAAATGAGATCTACCTGCGCCACTTTTTGCCAGCGCTGGGGAACTTCACGCAGGGGATGTACAGGCGCAGGGGCTCGCCGGCTGCACAGTGAGCCCGGAGCCCCGGGGTCGCACTGCTGGCAGCTCTAAAATAGGTTTTGCAGAGTGGTTTTGTTTTGTTTGTTTTTTCTTCTTGCTCCGCGTTTCGTGCACTTGCTCAGCCCTGCTCCAGCCCTCCTAAACCCAACCAGCGCTCACAGCCCGAGGATGCGCCGGGCGCCCGCGGCGCTCAGCTGGGAATGGGAATTCCCATTGGGAATGCCCGAGGCGCCCCAGGCGCTGGGCATCTCCCAGATTTCCCGTCCAGGTGCCGTGTGTTAGATGTCACTCAGCCTTAGCAGGAGACGTCTCGTTTGTACAAGGCTGCCCTTCCCTTCGCTCCTCCAGCGGGGATGCGAGAACCCCCTCCCCGGGGGCAGGGATGCGGGAGGTTTGCCGAGCCGGGAGGGGCAGAGCATCCTGGACCAGCTCTTAACTCATTCATCTGCTCCTGCAGCACCTACCAAAACCAAAACCTGATTATCTGCTTCCTGTTCCCCTTAGTGACAGGAGGTTTCTTCACAACCATCTTCCTAAAGAGATCAAAATCTAGGCTGAAATGATGAATTTTTCACTGATGTGCTACTAAGTGCAGCTGATGTTGGCTGTGTGCAGCTGAGGGGGAGGCTGATTTCTGGGAGCAGAGCTGGGGAAGTGCAGCATTCGAGAGCAAAAGCTGGGAGGGGAATTGGGTCCGAGGGGCTGGAACTGTTGCTGCAACTTCAATGTGTCTCTTCTATGGTAGCTGGCTTTTAAGTTATTAATACTGAAGACAGGAGAGTCTGTAGGATAACTTTGAATCTAACTCACTGATGCTCACTGGCGTCATACTTCTGAAGTTTATTTATTATTATATGTTATTTAAATAACTTATTTTTATAGTGTGTAACCTAAGGATTCAAGACCAGAAAGTGCTGGCTGTTGAAAGCTTTTCTTTGCTTGGGACCCAAAATAGAAAGGAAAAGTCAGTATTCAAGATTTATTTTGAAATTACACCGTAGTTCTGTGGAATACAGCCATATTTAAAATACTGCTACCTCATTTTAGGGAACTCTTACTGTCTGATTGCCTTTGCACAACAACGGGTGAACATGTGCTGATTTGTAATTTATTGTTCTTCTCTCTATTTAAAATATTGGTATTATAAGAGTTAATATATTCAAATTACCATGTATTTGAATGTCTTCATTTTATTATTTTGTTCATATCAATTATGCCCTGATTTTATTGAAGTGTCCCTGGGCTTAAGCAATAAACAATTAAGTTAAGAGCTCTCAGTGTCCATAGTTTATGTTGTCAATTCCCTCTTAGCTTCAGCAGTTAATGAGGAGCTTTGGGGGAGCTGCCTCCTTGGTCAGGAATGCTGCATTTTGGGGGCAATGTACAGTAAATGTATCCACTGCTGCTGAGAGCAAGGCCTCGAGAAAGGAAAAGGCACCAAAGAACCCACCTGGCTTGTGGCTCAGGAAACTGGTGAAAGGAAGGGCAGGAGGGGAAGGAGGAGAGCCTTTGTTTGGGAAGAGGCCCTTGTGCACGGGGCCATGGTGGAGGGGGGTTTTGGGGTGCAGGCTGTGGTCTGGGGGCAGTGGGGGCTGAAGGGAGAGCCAGCAGGAGCCAAAGTGGAGCAGCAGGCAGGGAAGGCTTGTCTGATGGGAGGAGGAAGGGATGGGGCTGGCTTATGGACCAGAACCTGCTTGGTGCCAGCAGCACACATGTAGGAAACAAATCCACAAAATAACTGCTGGAATTTGTTACACGTGTTCTAGATGCATGCAACAGGGGCTCAACTGCAGCCTTGGGATTTGCCCTGGATAAACTCCAGCACCATCAGCACCAGGCATGGCAGCAGCAGAAATGCATGAGAAGAAAACATGGACAATACCCTGGGGCACAAGGTGTGACCCTTTGGGATGGTGCTGTACACAGCCAGGAGCTGGACCCAATGACCCTTGTGGGTCCCTTCCAACCTACTCTGTGCTTCTGTGATTCTGTGATCCCTGCTGCCATCAGCTGCCAGTCACCACAGGCAGGATGTGACAGCTGGGCAAACCCTCAAGGCCCTGTCTGAGGCTGTCCTGGAATCTTTCTGGTTCAGGACAAAGAGGGAAGAGCTGAGCCGGTGGCTGTGACTTCTGGCACAGCCCAGGCTCCGTGGCCATAGGCATATTGGTGCTTGAGAGCCTTGGCAGGATCCTTGTGGGATGCTCCACAGAGCCCAACGAGCCCCAAGAGGAGAAAAACTGAGGACACATTTCTGAATCAAGCCCCTTTCTTTGGTAGGGAAACAGGACAGTTCATCCCTGGAAGGTGGCTGGGATGAAGGCACAGCCAGGGCTCCAGAAAGAGTGGGGACCCCACAGGGGCTGTAGCTGTCCCTTCAGTGAGCAGTGGAGCCATCACTGCCATCAGCTCCATCCCTTTCAAAGGACATGGGAACCTTTTCATTTGCTGTTGTGGTGGATTATTGACCCTGGATGGATGTCATGGTCCCACCACAGCACCCCTGTCACTCTCAACTGGGCAGTGGGGAGAAAACATAACAAAAGGCTTGTGAGTCAGAGTAAGGGCGAGGAAAAAACAATCAGCAATTACTGTCATGGGCAAAACAGATTCAACCTGGGGGAAAATTAATTATTCAATTTATTGTCAATCACATCAGAGTAGGATAATGAGAAATAAAAACTAAACCTTAAAATACCTTAATCCCAACCATCCCCTCCTCCCAGGCTTAACTTCGCTCCTGATTTTCTCTCCTTTCTCTTCCAGCTGCAGTTGTGCAGGGTTTTTCCCCTGGGCACTGCCATTGTTGCCAATGGGCTGGGCCTTGTCCAGCAGCAGGTCCCTCTTGGAGCAACTGGAGTTGGCTCCATCAGGCATTGGGAAATCTTCCAGCAGCATCTCACAGAACCCAGCCTTGTAGCTTCCCCCATCAAAACCTTGCCGTGCAAACCCAACACAACTGGCAACTTTCTCTTCACTCACTGTTACAGTTTTCCACCATGCTTCAGCCCAAGTAGAGCAAAGGTTAACTTTTTCTGTGATTTGAGCATTTTCTCTTTGCTTATTCCAGTTTTAGAGCTTTCCACCATGATCACTGGGGAAATCCCTGGGTCTGCAGGATGGGGCTACTGCCTCCATCACCTTCTCCAGCATCACTTTTAGGCAGGGATCCTACCACCACCACCACTCATTCCAGACCAGTGGGACAGCTCTGGGCATGCTGGTGAGAACCCACCATCCCTGGAGGCCATGGATGCAGTCACACAGCCAGAGCACGCTCCCTTACCTGCTCTCCATCACAGCGAGGTGGGAAACAGCACAACTCTCCTCTGGCAAATCCCTCACAAAGGTCTTTCTGCGTCAGTGACTTCACCAAACTTCATCCGGGGCATGTCGGAACCAGACAAACAAAATTACTCTCAGTCTGGCTACTCCCAGATTCATCAAGTGCTCACAAGTTGTTATCTGGTGGCAAGTTGCTGTTTGAGTTAGAAAAATCCCTATTAGTTATTACAAAACTCCAAAGTTTCCCAGCTCAGCGTTTCTCAGTGCCATTTCCTGTGGCAGTACCGGTTGGTGGGGCTGGCAGAGCCCACTGCCTGAAAACTCAGGTTGTTCCCCAAGCAGGGCAGGATGGACAGGGCAGTCTCCAGCTCCCTGAAATGCTGAAATAGGGCCACAACCCCCCAGCTTCCCAGCATTGTCACAGCAGGACTATCCACAGCATCTCCCTGCACACAACCCTGCAGGATGCCACCCTGCTTTGGGGATCCTGTTTGGCCAGGAGGGCCCCCTGCTCCCTGCAAAGCCCCCAGGCTGGTGCCCTGCTCCCGCCCAGCTTTGCCCCACAGGGCCCTGCCATACTTTCTGCTCCTCCCCGGGTTAAGAAACTCAAGGACGGAAACCAGTGTGCAGATGAAGGATGCTCTGTGTGATCTGGAGATAGTCAAATGAAACACGATAGAACTTGCAGGATACTCAAAGGAAAATAAAAAGAAAAGCGTGGCTATCGGAGTGTGCCAGAGCAGTGGGCTCCCCAGTTTAACCACTTCCGACTCACGGTGTAGAGAAAGCCTTGAGATATGGAGAAATGGAGAATCCCCAAACCAGGCAGCTTATATACTGTATGTGACCTGACTCCTGCCACTCTCATCTTTAGAGTGGAAATTTCATAAAGCAAGATCAGAAGAAAATTTTGACTTGCACAAAAAAGAGCTGTTGCTTTCCTAATCGGGAGCAACTTTGGAAAGTGCCTATAAGGGAAAAATAAATTTTTCCTTCTGGTTCAGCAAATTTACAGTAATAAATTCAGGTGCTTCCTCCAGAAAAGTGCACACAGTTACAGATCACCAAACAATCCAGAGACTAAGAGCTGAAGGGGTCCAGGCAAAGCAGGCCATGAGTATCCTGGTCCAGGTCCTGCTCACCTTCCTGGTGCTGTCAGCCTGCCTGGGTGATGTGGTAACTCCATGGATACACATACTACGGACCAACATGCTGAAGGAGAGCATCAAGCTGCTGGACCAGATGCAGCAGATGGAGGTAGGGCTGGTTGGTGCTTTAGCCACTGATGGGAGGGACAGACTGTTTCACCAGGCTCAGAGGGACCAATGCTGAGGCAGAGGAAGCTGATGAGCATGGGCTTCTCAATGCTCCTGGGGCCTGGGGGGTGGATGGGTGCGTCAGTGTGTGCACGCCAGGATGGATCCGTGCTGTCTGGAGCCTGATTGCTCCTCTCCTTTGTGTCTTTATAAAGGTTTCCTGTAACCAGATGAATGTGACAAATATTTTTGCAGATTACAAGGTAAGAAAAAACCCCAACCATATAGCCCTGATGGGTGCAGGGAGGATGCTGGGGCCAGAAGAGAGCACAGGGCAGTAGGAGGCAGGCAGGATCCTGCCTGTCCTGGTGTGATGCTGTGGAGGAGCAAGGAGCCACTGTGAGACCCCAGCACAAACTTTGGGCTGCCCAGCTGGTTCTCACCACACCTGGTGCCCTCACCTTCCCACACCCATCTCCACCTCCAGCCAAAGCAGCATTGGTGGCTTCTGGCCAGGCCACCCTGGGGACAGGGAGAGGCCAGAGGGAGGGCAGGGATGGGCACCTGTGCTTGGGCAGCAAACAGAGGTTTCAGCTTTTCAGAGAACACCTCCCTTTGCCTTGGAGCGCAGCCAGCAGCTCAGACCCCTCCACACACCTATTGCACAGCGAGCGCTGGGCTGATGCAGTATCCCTCTTCAGCCCCGTATCTGGGGGAAGGCTCTGCAGTTTGCACAAGATTTAATAGCAGATAATAAGGCCTCTTTCTGCTCTGAAAAACTGCTGCCTAAGCCAAGCTCCCCAGCCCCTGAGTTCCTGTTTTCACAGAAAGCCCATGCCCTCACCTCGTGCCACAGCCGGTGGCATCCGAGGGGTACAGCCCTGGGGGGCTGGGGCTCAGCACCCTCAGGGGATCCCACACCCTTCTGCCACAGGGAGCAGCCCCGGCAGCGAGAGGAGATGCCTGAGATGCTGCACAGCATCTCACAGGGATGGACTGGTCACTTGTTTGAAGGAACTGTTGGGGTGAAAGCTGAGATAGAGCAGGCAGCACTGGGGACACCCCTGGGGGAAGAAAATCAAACAGCTTTTTATTTGTCACCAGCAATAAAACTTATCAACTCATCTTCCACGTGTCTCTGCTATGGGACTTCTCAAAGCCACTACTGAAGGCAAACTCTTCCCAGGTGCTTTTGTTATTCCTGTAGCACCTCTGCCTGCTCAAACCAGCTCCACTCCCAGGGAACCTGCAGGGAGCAGCTCCACAGGGTCCCACATCCACACCTGCAGCAGGAGCACGATGCTCCATCACAGGGGTGCTCGCTGCTGTGCCACGCTGCCACAGCTTCTGACAGGGCTTGATTCCTCCTCACCAGGAAAGGGATGGGAGCACAGCCAGGTGTGCAGAGATGGAGCTGGGAAGCTTCAGGGTGGCTTTGGCACCTCAAACCACAATGGTCACCTATCCTTCAGAAGAGAAATATATTATTTGTGGTGTTTTAATCTGCTGCTAATTTGCCATGACTACACAAAAGAGTTTTTTTAAAATGTCACATCTCTTTTTCCAGAGAGATAACAATACTGAGATCTTATGCAAAGCTGCCACAATTGCTTGGGAGGGGAAGAGCTGCCACAGGTACCTCGAGGGCATTTACTACAACTTGCTCAGGCTGGTCTGGGGGAGCAGAGCAGGGGACAAGGTGAGGCACGGTTCTCCCTGCACTGCCCTCAGCCCTCAAGCTTCTCCCTTGGTCACCATTATTGTTTTACTCTCCCACCACCATTAGCAGCCCAACCCAAGCTGCAGAACCCAAGCCCACTCCAGCAAGCCTTTTAACAGCTCCTTTTTCCCATTCCAGAAGCCATGTCCTGTGGCAGCAGGCAGCACTACCTCACTGAAGAATTTCCTCAAGGAATTACACCAAGTCCTCCAAGAAGAGTATAAGAGCCAGAAGTGAAAAAACATTTATTTTGTTTTTAAACTATGAGCATATTTTTCAAAGATTATGTATAGTAATTCTTTAAATAAATGTATTTTTGGACTAAATGTGCTGGAATTGCATAGGACGTTACACAAGGCAACATTTAAGAGACTTCCAAGTTTATGGGAAAAAGGGTCTAGGCAAGGAATTGCCAATCAATCTGTCCTGCTATGGAATTAAGCTCATGCTAACATGAGGAACACAGGCCTAAGCAGAAGGAAAAGCCCAAGAGAAGGCCACAAATGGGGCATGCTCCTGCAAGCTGAGAACTCAGAAGTACATGCTTGAGCTGCAAAGGAAGAGGTCAGGTCTGAAGCTAAGCAAGCTCTCACTTTACTTATAGCCTATATTATAACTTATCTATATATATGGCACAGCCCTTTGTGGCCCAGCAGTTGCAGGGTATGGTTCATGCATCAGCTGAGGCACAGGACCTGGGGAGCTGCAGAGGCTGCAGAGCATGGAAAACCTGGCACCTACAGGCTGAGCAGGCTGGGGGAGCACAGGTACTGCCAACCAACACAGCTCATGCAGCAGAGGAAACAGAGCTGAACCCTCCCAACACTGCAGGTCAATTCACACCACCTGCACCAGTACAGGGCCTGTGTGACACGGGAGACAAAGCCTCCTCTCCCCAGCATGCACACAGCAGCAGAGGCACAGCACGGGCAGCACTGACCGTGCAGGGGCACAGAAGCTGCTCTTGCAGTGCCCTGGAGCAGCCCAGGGCCACCCAACAGAGAAGGGGCTCAAGCAGGAGCTCAAGCAGCTCCTCAGGCACAGCTCCAGAGCTGCAGCCTCATCCCACTGGTCTTCTCTGTAGTCTTGCAAAGAATTCTCTTGTTCTGCCCTGTCCACCTCTTCTGCCCTGGGACTTGGCAATGAAGCTCCAACACCTCAAACTCCCTGCAGAAACAGCTCCAAGGTGCTGTGCAGCTCAGAGCTACAGAGGCAGCTCACACACCCTTCCTCAGCCAGCTCCTGACATAACTGAGGTAAAAAGATATGCTACGTATAACATTTGGAAAACATGCACACAGGGTGGAATTAGGAATCAAGAATTTTATTTCATGGTATGAACATGCTCCAGGGACACAATATTGATATATACAGTATAATGAATTAACTTTATTAAACAAGGAATAGTCAGAAATAAACAGAGTTAAAAAAAACCAAACAAAAATTATAGAGACTAGCAGTTTTTCCCTCTATACAGGCCTGGCTAAAGCAGAACTGTGGAGAAAGGTGAAAGCTGGACATGTGCAGACAGTGTAGTCAGTGAAAGACACTAAGGATCATTTACCCTCCTCCTAAAGGATTAGGAACAAGATAAAAATGAAATAATTCATTTACACAAGATTAAGCAAAAATCTCATTGCTAAGGTCAGTGCTCTGGAATGAGGAGAATCTTCTGTTAGCACGATGCAAAGATGAGCACAGACAGTGTATGTTATATAATACGTATGTAATATGATTAATGTGATAAATACTATAGAGCACATACTGACCTGCAACAAGAAAGGCTGTATTAAGCTTTTGAAAGTCCATATAAATCAAATCCTTTCCTTACTAAAACACATTACTGGCCCATTAGACATTAGAGGTGGGCAGGGCTATAGAGAAGGCCCACGTGGTAAATCTACAAGCCAAACTCCCTGGTTTTACAAGAAACTTCCCAGAATTTCAACAAAACACACCACTTTAACAGGTGAGCCAAACTGATAGGGCACATGACCATGAGAGTGTTCCACTTTATTTAAAATCCTCTTCTAGATAAAATAATTTGTCCTTCAATCCTCTGTAACAGGAGATAACCAGTTTCTCCAATCTGCCAATTAAAGGTATGCAAGTAATGACTTATTGTTTTCCCCTGCTCCTAGGCTCACTTAAACATGCAGAGTACCAGGGCTTTCAGCAGCAGGACTGTTATGCTAATGGTAAATCATATGCCTTTATGTTTTAAGTATTTCAAATATTTAAATATTTTAAATGGAGTGTCACTGTTGGCAGCAGTATCTTGAAGTGACTGATACCTGTCAGGTAAAAGATTTTCAATGGTCTTTTTGAAAGCATAGCTCTGGTTTAACTCCCATAAAACCAGATCATTCAATAAATGTTAGCACAAGATATAACACAAAAAGGAAACAGAAGTTATCCTTGGTTCTGAGAACTAGTACAGGTCACAGCTATGCATCTATCTGCTTGGACTCACAACTGAAAGATTTTAAGCAGCATTTAAGCCATTTTCAGTCTGTATTTTTCAATGAGAAGTAAGAGATAATCCAACTCTATTCAAGCACATTTAAAACAAGATCAGCTCTTCACAAGCAAAACCAGCTACAGCTTCAATCAAGAAAGTTTCTGAGCATATACCTCTAAATGCTACACTAGAAAAAACAAATGCCAGTGTTTTTATCTCTATGTTGTATGAATTTAGGTGACAGTCCCTCCAATAGAGAGGGCAGCATGTTCTTCCAGGTCATGATCCTGAAAAAAAAACCATTAAAAACACCAGGAAAAAGCTTGCAACTTGTTTAGAATAGCACTGAATATATCCTTCAGAGCAAAATAGGTCCTTACAAGACCAGTTTTAACTATTACAGATCCTGTCATAGACCTGCCACAGACCCCAAGGTACCTCCAGATAACCATCATGACAGCAAGAAAGGACATTTAACTTCTTTAAGTACTTCACAGGAACATTCTGGTAAAAGCAGATGTGGCTACCAGCAAGGACTCAGGACACCTGAGGAGCTGTCTTGTTTTCTGTCACACTGAAGGTGTACATTTCTCCTGTCAGGAATCACAGCTTAAATCCTCCAGGTAACACTAAGATAAGGTCACAGCCCATCCCTCCACCCTGGCACAGGAACTGCTCAGGTACCCACAGCTGATGTGATGAGTTATAAAACACACAGTCTGAAGGAGATGCATTTTCTCTGTGACACAAAACCAACATATTAAAGTGATATGTGTCTATTAGCAGCATAAATATCAAATAAAAAGAGCAGCCATCACAAATAAATGGTTATTATCAGAAACCAACAATTTTTTCCTCTCATTAGAGCATAGCCAGAGATGCACACAGCATACACAGGAACATAGACAGCACCAGCTATGTCAGGGGATATTGTTCTGGGAAAATTGGGCAATTCATTCTGTTTTACTAAAGGAGAGTCAAATTCATCTTCAGCGTAGAGCAGCGGCCCAGTGCCCTGTAGCCAGGGGAGAGGAAGTAGAGCCACAGTGCTCACAGCCCCATGGCTGACACCAAGCCCTGCTTACAGCATCCTCCTTAAATCATCTCAGCTGTTACAAAACTACTCACACAAAAATTCCAGCCCTTAAGCATAAAAAGCTGCCAAACACAGCCTTAGAAGAAGAAAAAAAAAAAGCTCTCTTCTGGCTTAATGTCCAAGGTTTCATTCTCCACAGCGCCAGCAGATCACAAACAAACTGATAAAAACTATTAGACAACCTTGATTTCTGCAGCACTTAAACAGAGCATGGTCCCTTTTCAGAAATCTCAAAACTTTTGTGTTTCATGTTTTTCCTACCCAGCTACTTTCTTTGTACAGCAAGACAGCAAAAAGGGAAAAGGACTGTGTATTCGACACACAACACGAGTGGGTTAACAGCCACAGTGAGGAATATTAAATAAAAAGACTTGATGCTCTTAAAAGTTTGTAGCAACTACATTCAAACACAGATCAGTGCAACAGAGGACAACAGTGAAAGCTGCCAGTTATGTGCAAAGCAGGGCATAAGTCAGATTTACCAGCCTTAATTTCAGGATCTCATTAACTGTTTTGAACTAACACATCTAGCACTTAAACACACATCTAGAAATCAATCACACATCTATTTTCTATACATTTCAACGAGGATTACCAACAAGTTTCCCTGCACAACACATTTAATACATGGAATTTCACAACCATCAACCATATATACCAGTTTATTATGATGTTAATATAACATACAATATACAGGCAACTAAGGAAAAATACTTTTTTTTAAATAAAAAATTATAGCCATGTCAAACTGTGCCATCTCTTGAATTCCGTATTCTGGCCAAACCTTATACACTCACTGATATTTACAGGAATTCTGACCAGGTCACACTACTGCAGCAGGGAATCAATGACAGCTCCTGGCTTGGCTGAACGTTTTCTGTTTGGAGAGCAGAAAGGAAAGGGAAAAACAACACCACACACACATCATTATGCTGTCTAGGAAAGACAAGGACAAGCCACATTTCAAGTCAAAACTACATGACATGACTTCTCCGTAAGCAAAACCAACCAAAAAAAAAGCACAAGAAAGCACATGCTGAAATCTCCCTCAATAGCCCTCTCCTCTCATCAGTACCAGTGTTTGCATTGGCAATGTGCCAGACTGTTAAACTGCACCACCAAATGCAGCAAAATAAAGCAAGGAGCTGGAAGAGGAGAATGCAGCTGAAGAGCATCACAAAATCCCCAGACAAGTCTTTCTGGACAAGATTTAGTGCAGAAAAGAGATCTCAACTAGTCACACCTGGCAACACTTAACTACACCATGCAAAAATTGTCCTTTGCCTTCTCATTAAGCAAATGTTTGAAGACTTGTGTTAGGTTTGCATATACAGATTTAAGCCTTCCCTTGGGTAAATCCCTCATTGCATAGAAATACCCCAGAGCTCTTCACCTTCTACCCGACTTGGGCCTGGATCTTCCTTTTGAAGTCCTCGGCCTCTCCAGCTTCATCAGAGATTGCCTCAAGCTTTCTTCAGTGTAAGCTAAGTAAACATGGGAAAGGTCCACTTCAAAGGGCTAGAAAAACACCAGAAAAACTCATAAGACAAAATCATCAGAATAATTTTATACATTAATCAATGGTGCTTTCATGACATTACAAAAACTCATTTCTTCAAAAGAAAAAAAAAACCTGAAATTGGACAGTTTGGCTCTAAATAGAGAGTGGCAGCCTCAGGCATGATTTGGGCCTGTACAGTTCAATACATTAGTTCCATAGTCACTCACATCTTTCTCTTTTTTATCCAGGACAGGCGTCTGTTTCCTCATATTGTTTCCTGTATATGCAACACATTTCTGTAAGCAGAAAAAAAGGTTTGTTAGTAAAGCCTACTGTGCACAGTAAAACTGACTACAGCTTCATCAGTTTCTTCCTGGGCTCAATTAAACCCCTTAGAAGCTCATACTTCATTAGCTTGTACACAAGCCAAGCAGCCATTCTTACCAGCTGCCACTCTCCTATGTCTTCGTTCCAGTGGACGTAGTTCTCAATCATTTCCTAGAAATCAGGACAGTAAGTGTTAGACTTGCACAATCTACCCTCCAGTGCACTTTCCAGAACATACATCCTAAGGCCTGGAGAAGCTACTTAAGAACAGTCTTGATCCCTTAAAAGTTGTTCCTATCAGGACAGCTAAATCCTGTGCACTAAAAGCCCCATTTATACTCTGAAGACTACAGAAGAGAAAAATATCACTCCCAAATTGCATGTACTGGAGAACCCCCTAAAGCATGTGCTTTCCATTATGCCAACACCATCAGGACAGCAGTAAGCAAACACTGGAATATGGAAAAAAAGAAAACTATAAAAAGAATTGCTCTTACTTTTCCCATTAAATAGTGTGCATTATATTTAAGCTCATTGTGAACTTTCTGTATACAGGAGTCACAAAGTGTCAAAGATCTAAAAATTCAGTCTCTATGTCAATATCAGACATTAGCAAGCATAACTTTAAGCTAGTGGAAAAAAAAGATTTTGAACAGTCTCACTGCATGGGCACACAGTGAATATAGCAGTTAACTATGTGGTAAATGAGGTTTTCTTATTTTTATAAGCCTTTAGGAAAATATGCTGCAAGAGAACTGAGATTAGCACAACACAAGCCCTGCCCCAGGCTCAGGTGCTTTGCCTTCACCTGGTAGTCCTGGGGAATGAAGTTGTCTATGATGAGAATCTGAAGACGAAGCTCCCTGCTCAGCTGCCGAATGTTTTCCAGCAACCCTTCAATCTCTCTCTGATGCTCTTGTTGTAGATCTGCCATCTGAAAACAAAACAGGCATTGGAGAGGCATCAGACTTATCTTAAGACATGGTAGCTGCCTAAAGAGAGCAGTCTTTTGTCTGTATGAGGTTTTTGGAAAACAAAAGCAAATTGTGGTTATTGGTTATTACCAGAATATCTCTGAACAATAAACCCTCTGAAACATTTCAGCTCAGAGATGGCTGAAAACAGCATTAAGTTCTCAGTTTCATAAACCCAAAACTGGCCTTCTGCCAATCCAAGCTGCTTCAGCTAAGACTAGATGAAGAGCATGAGACAAGTTGTATCCCTGGTAAAGTTTCAAGGAAAATCTCTGATCCCAACGACTGAATGCATTTTTTATGAAACAGGAACTCCAGCTACCAGCCAAAGGACACACTGATCCAGTGATCTGAGGATGAGGTAACAAGGGCATCAGTCACAAAGGGCAGGCAGCTCAGAGCAGAGAAGCCTTTGGGCTTCAGCAAAGCAGGACATGGGATTGCCAGCAAGCAACTTTCATTTTATTTCAGAAATAACCAGTGTTTTTTGTTGAAGTTCTCAACATCTCAGGGTCTCACACAACCTTTCTCAGCCTGGTCTGGGGAAAGCTCTACAACGTGCTGTTCTAAAGCTACAACTCCAGACTTAGTATTTTTGAATTATGTGAGCCAAATGCACAGCACAGAAAGACATTTCTAAACAAACAGCACATTTTGTAGCATTACAAAGCTGATGGCTTACCCTTCCCAGCTCTGGTGCCTCCCAGGATCACTGGCTGAGATCTTTAGATACTAACCTCTGACTTTGCAGCCATAAGCATGGTCCAAACTTTCTTCAGTTTTTTGGTTTTCCCCTGTGCTTCCTCCTGGAGGTTGGTGTACTTCTCCTCGATGTCCAAGCGTTCTTGCTGTGGATAACATTTAGCACAGACAGACACGCATTAACAATCAAAGAAACTCTCTGCAAGAGCATGAACAAGAGGAAAAACTACTTGAACAAAGCATTTGCCAAGAGCACAGAGACGTGCAGGGGTTGCACAGCCAATGAGTGACCCTTAGAGGGATGGCTTCTGCAGGGCTTGCAGAGCAGAGCCACACCTGGGGAATATCCTGGTGTCCTGCCCTGGCTGCCTGCAGACAGCCACAGCAGGTAACCCCACCTCCTTCTCCTCGAGCTCCTTGCGAAGCTGCTCTGCTCTCTTCCTTCGTTCTTCCAGTTCCATGTTTGATTCCTCTAGAAGCTTCTCTTGCTCCTCTGCTTTTGCCAGCAAGTCCACTCCTCCCACAATCACCTTTTTCTCTAATGCAGACAGTTTCTCCAACAGGGACTGGTGCTCTTGCCTAGACAGACAGGGAGGTGTGAGACTTCCTGTCCTACCATGCTCAGCAGGCATCAGGTCCAGCTTGGTTTTATAGCCCAGACAGCACTCACAGGGCTGGAAAAACTTGTCCTGCTGCTGAGAAT
Source organism: Cettia cetti (assembly GCA_013401135.1). Lineage (NCBI taxonomy): Eukaryota > Metazoa > Chordata > Aves > Passeriformes > Sylviidae > Cettia > Cettia cetti. The sequence continues at coordinate 63,882 of VZUI01000594.1, read as the reverse complement.
TTAAGTGGGGATGAGGCAGTGCAAGTGAAAGCAGCAAGTTCCCCAAGCTCCAGCTGCCACTCCTTTCTCTCAAGCAAAACCAGGTCAGCAGAGAAGTGGCTCCTGCTGCAAGCCACCTCTGAGGGGCTGCAAGCACTCAGTGACATCACCAGGCTACTCAAGGCACCCTCTACCCAAAAGGGTCCTGCCAGCACAGCAATGCCCAGAGGCAGCTGCTGAAATAGAGGGGAGAGAACAGAGATCAAGGCAGAGCAGCTGAAGTGCAAACCAGGAATGCTGGCTGCTGCTGGAGCAGGCTATTTGCACAGGCTAGGGGGACCTCAGCAGCTTTCTGGCTTTGGAACAGAGCACCCCTACACCCAAAATTACGTGCTTGTAACTGTGCTGCAGGAAATCTGGCCTGTTACAGAACAGTACTGCTGCTCCTCACAGGTCTTGGGAGATTAATTTATGTTTCTAGGCTATCTTGCACAACTAGTAAAGTTAAGAAAAGAAGTGGCAAAAGGATAAAGGTTTGTCTTTCCCATAAACTCTATGGTCTCAAAGCAAAATAAGCTTCTCTTTCAACTTGACAGTAGCAAGGAATGATGTTCACTTTCTACAAAGTTTGACAGGCACCTTACCATGCTTCTCCAGATATTCATATAATTAAGGAAGGAACAACCTACATGACCACACAAGCTGCTCAGAGCATGGTACTCACTGAGCTTTAAGCAAGTCTTTTTCTCTCTTCTCCAGTTCAGCTCTGGCTTTATTTCTTTCTTCTTCTTCCATATCAAGCTTAGTTTCAAGAGCTTTTCTCTCCTCTTCAATTTTTGCTTGCATCTCTACCATCTTATCAGGGGAAACTTTCTTTTTGCCTTTGAAAGACATGGGGAAAACAAATTAGTTCACTGAAAAATAAAACAACCCCTGTATCACAACATTTTTTCCAAGTTCATGTTCAATATTTGCATTTAACAAAAATTACATTAGGTATTAGCTTCTAAATGGCAAAACTCAGTCCTTCAAATCCCATTTTAACATTGGCCAGTTGTCACCAGCTCCTACAGGGCAGCAAAGCTGTGTAACTAACACTGGAACCTAGTGCCCCCAAAATATAAAACATACAAAGAACACCTGGAGAAGGAACTCTGCTTGAAGAGAAGCCCAATCTGGAAACTCTGATGCCCTAACAATGCAGATCAGGCCAGAGGAAGGAAAACACAAGACTGCCTTGACCTACAGCTACAAGAGCTCAGCTACAGGAGTTGCATACTCAAATTTCAGATTAGCATCTCTACCAATCCCCTCATTCACTGCCCTCCTTACAGGCTTACCTATTCCAAAGTGAGCACGTAGATACTTTTAAAAACACACCACTATGAAAATAGAGAAATTCAGAACAGCCCTATGAAAAACCAGGCAACTAAGGAAACTTCTTGATGATATTTGGTCTATGTAACAGTGCCTACCCACAGATTCGAAAGTACCAAGACTGGCTTTGGCTTAACCAGCTGTGTCTTTACAACGGAACTACCACAGCAGCACACCAGGTCCATGTCTTGGAGAGCTGCAAAGGGAGTGGCCAGAGCAACTCACTGAACCTAGTGACCTCAAGATTTGGTGAGGAACACTCCTAATTTGAAGCAAAGGGTCAGGCTGCTGCTCTTGATAGCATTTTGCAAGTCTTGAGCCAACTTTCATTGCATGGCCAGGAGCGCACAAGGCAGGCAAACAGAGATCCTTGGGAGTTATGTGGAATGAGAATGTATTTCCTCAAATTCACAAGTTCCAAATATCCATTTATTCATAACTGAATTCATAATTTTCTTGTTTTGCTCCTCCAGACACGAAAAAAACCCACCCTGTAGAATATACTTGAAACTAACAGGAGCCTCTGACTGCCACCTGACTGTTTTCCATAGTGACATAATGCACATGGTCAGAACACACTCAAGGAAGCTGTTCAGTAAAAGGATTCTCCTCCTCCAGTCTTCAAAACATTCAGCTTCATTTGTATACAAGTATATGTATTTTATTTAGAATCCTATATACATTATACACACATACACTCCAGCAAAATGTACCGCATATGTAAACATGAATGCACATTTTCACATCTGCATATATATTTCTTCATGTCTACAAGAGTTTTAATTACTTTGTTGCAAGGCAAGGACTTCACCACTACAGCAAACAACATCTTCATTGCCATCTGCTAAACTTCAGAATCAGATATTGAGCACTTCTTTCTGGGCTTGTGGTGCAAAAATCTCTCACTAATTAGTATTTGAGTAAGAAGCTTTCTGGAAGTGCTATACAGAGCTCATCATATGAGATAAGCCAGATAAAGACTTCTTACTATCAGGACATAGCCTTATATATTCTCAGTTTAGGAGAAAAAGTTGAAGTGAAGCAAGTTGTAAGATCCTTTCACAAGCTTTGCAATTGTAAGGAGGTGAAAATCAATTACACCAACCTGCTTGATCTTGCATTAAGAGGAAGTAGAAAGCAAATCGCAGAGAGGCAGCAAACACATAAAAAGAGGAGGAGAGAAAATGTTATTGCTTTGATCATTTTGGACAAAGATTATCAGCACCAGAACAAACATCATATTTTACATTCATGTTTCTAGGGTAGAAAATATGAGATAATCATAACTAAAACCCCCTCTGTTAGAGCAAACGCTAATGCATCGTGTTACGCTAATGCAGAGACTGTGTCTGTACTTCAGAGTGCTTTGCAAATCCAGGATAATCTTCAGCTCACTCTTGCATTCTTCTGCCCACTCAATGCAATGCTGGATCTAAACACAACATTAGGAGCCAGCTGCAAGGATCATGACCTAAGAAACAGTTAAATGGGGTGGATTTCTCCTTCAATTAACAAACTTAATGCTCCCAACACTCAAGAGAGCAAATTTTGTTACATTACCCATAAAATATTAGCATTCAGAATACATGTTCTAAGTTTTAACCAAGATTTCCAAGCCAATTCTTTGCAAGATACAAGACAGTTGCACACAGGGAGTCTCAACACAAGATTTCTCCATTTAATTACACAGGGGATTAGTAGGTTAATTTGCAGTAACTGGTGCTTCCATAGAGGTATAGAGCCACTTTTGTTATTCAAGCAAGTGCAACAAAAAAGGCAGGACAGGAAAGGGATAATGAAAGACATCACATGCAGAAGGGTCACACTAGAGGACAGTTAATATCCCAAACCACAAAAAGCTACACTTATCCCAACTGCCAAAAGCCCAGCACAACTCCCCCAACCAAGCTGTCTCCAAACCTGCAGGAGATGGACTCATCCACCTGCTGACACATCAGCAGTTTGCTATTAACTGTCCTCATCCAAATGAAACACTCAGGTTCCAAGCAAGCTTCAAAGGAGCAGGATTGAAGCAATCAAACTCCCAGGCTACAGTCATATGACTCACCAAAGGTCTCCCCTGGGTCGTGCTCCTTCTAACCCTGCTACCACCCTTCTCTGAGCTGAGGCTTTCCACTGAAGTCTCTAGTGTAAAACTGAGTGAACGATACAGCAATACTTTCCAGGGTCTCTCCACATAGGGAGAAGAGTAGAGTGCTTCTGTCCATGATCAAAACAACACCAAGTGAAGTCCCCTCAAGCTGAGGCCCAAGATGTGATTTGTTTCCTCAATCCTCACTGATTGTAGGGTTGTTACAGGCACCTTTCTGATCAAGAGCAGCCCAGACTTTCCTCACTAGTAGATCAAAATCTGGATCTCCTGTTCCTCTGAACTAAGACCCCCAGAGATCAAGAGCTTAGTATCATCAGGCACTTAAACCCCAACCACCAAGGATATTTTTTAAGTATCTGCAAAAATAAAGCAAATCAACCAAGCATTGCCACGTTTTCTTTGTTAGTGTAAACCTCACGCTGTTTGACTGTTCTCCAAAACTAATTCTGAGAAGGCAAAGCCCAATATAATACAGAATGCATATCTAGCTGTCCTTTTTATGACTTCATATTGTAGCAATTCCCATTAAAAAGTTAGCTCAGTTTCTTCCTCTGTATTTTTAAAAGAGCATTTAACACAAGCTGCAAACTGGATTTTTAAAACCTATTATTTCTAAATTACCTTTAAATCTTGCTCAAGCAGCCTACTACATTGTTTCCTATTCTCTCACATATCTGGCTAAAAGTGTGCACATTGAATAATTGTTTCAAGCATGGAAGCAACAAAGGAAAGGCATGCTTTAGCAGAGTTACAGCTTGAGGTTTATCTTTCCAACAGACAAAGCAGGGAAGAGTGCAACATTGCAAAATGGAGTGTGCAGATTATGGAAAGGCCAAAGCTTAAAGGACTTAAGAGCTCCCACTCACTAGTGAAGGACTTATCCAGAGGTTTCTCTATGACAGAGCATGTGGAGTCTGAACTACTGCTGCTGCTACTGCCTGGAAAACAGAAATGCGTCCCACAGAAAAACCCAGAGAGGAAGAAACATGCAGATGGGAAGTTAGTTCTAAAGGAAAGAAATCCAGAAGAGCCAGCAACCTAGTTCAAAAAAGCACAAGTTCCCATTAGGAAGCATTTGCTAGGATCCCTCCCAGACTCAGCTTGCAAAGCCACCATTTCCCAGCACAAAACTGCATGCTCAGAAAGACATTTCAGTTAAAACCCATCTTAACCAGACTACAGCTTAAAACAACATGCCAAGGCAGCTTCCATTTCAAGCAACAACAGCAGAGAACACCAGATCATAGTGGAGAAGGCTGTGGATATCTGCCATAGCAGAGGATTCGGTGACCATGAATCCTTTCCAGTCTCACGCACATGGCAATGTGCACTTCCCACTCTGGGAGGCAGAACCAGCTTACACAGGGACAGTCAGTGTGTACTCCTGTGAAGCAGCTCCCTTAGGGAACTTAACTAGAATAGCTTATTTGGGGGTTGAATAGCCAGTTATTCACCCTCTACTCCTTCCAAGCAGCACTTTGAAGGTGGTCTCCCCTTGGGAGGAGATTTGGGCAGGACATTTGGAGACAGTGATCAAGCTTTCCACTTCTAGAAATAACCAAAAGGTGAAAAACGAACTTGTTACAACTATCACCAAAAGCATGGCAAAAGTAATTTATGACTACTTGGACAGACACCAAAATGAGGAGAGTAGACCTAAAAGCAGGAATGCTTTAACAGGATCTTTTTCCAAGAGACATAGGTGCTTCAGGACAGGAAGGCAGTTTAAATGTCAATATGAATTTATTATAAAAGTGGGGATGTAGCACCAGGTCTGATTTCTTTACTATCCATGAGGAATTACCAGCAGGGTTCTAGGAGAACAGCAAGCTCCCAAGAAGCCACAGCATCCCATGGTACACAGTGACCTGCAGTTACAGGTTCAGCAACATCCCTGGAGTTCAGATGATACACACCAGTTTAACACTGATGTGGGACAAAGGAAACTTCACCATGGGGTTTTCAGACTGCTCCTAAAAAAAGTATGTGCAGCTCCCATTAAGCTTTTCAGCTAGCACAGAGAGACCCAAAGTTCAACTTTTCCCCCTATCAATATAAAATAGGACACCAGAAGAGTCAGTTACTGAAGATCCGTAAGACAGATGAATCCTTTGCCTAAACCACAGCCAAAATTCCCCTCCAATCATACCCATGGCTATAAAAACCACACCTGCCTACAAATGATCTTTGGTGTCTTCTTCCTCCCACCCCTGTGAGCAGGGGAAGTTCCACACCACCAGTCACAAGCCATACGCAGCCACCTTGCGGCACCCAGGGAGCCACCAGAGGATGAAGTCATGACAAGCACAGCTACCCAAGTGGAAGCAGGTACTACACAGGTTTGGAGCTGTCCATCTGCACAGACAGCACCACAGGGCTTCGTTTCTAGGAGAGGCATGATAATTGCAGCGGCATAGGGCATCTCTACATCTCCTCTTGTCCCTGCCTGGCTCTGGCTACACTCCTTACACCAGCCTGTGGGTAGGAGGAGACTGGGGGCACTGACAGGAATCTCTGCTGCCTTACCCCGCCGTCTCTTCCGCTTCTCTTCTCCAATCTCCTCATCTTCATCCTCCTCTTCAGAATCACTGGTTTCAGAACCAGAGATCTCTTCCCCTGGAAGACAAGAGTATGCTTTTATGAAAAGCTTTCCTTCACCTCTTAACAGCTTGTTACTCTGACAGCAGCATTTGTCCAAACACAGCAGTGCCTGACATCAGCTTACGAGTACTTGCAGAAGTCCTTAACTGTTGGGCAAGTGGGCAAACAGACAGCTTGTCATGGCTCAGGAAACTTAAGGACAATCAAGACAAGCAACTGAATGCTGTGATGTCAGTGTGCATGTATTAAAGGTCAAGAGGCTGCTTTTTATGGAAAATAGAGCATATCTGCACAGCTGAAGCTACAAAGTTTTCCTAGTAGGATTTTATAATACCTTCTCTTCCACCTCACAATTCTATCTCAGATGAAAGAAAAAGAAAGAAGAATTACTGACCATTTCCTGCTTCTCCTGAAGGAGGCAAACAAGAAACAGTAAGTCTTGCTGGAGTTATTGCTACAGTAGTTCTGTGAGTATCTCCAGAGAGAGATGTTGTGACATCTGGTCACTGTTTAGCAAGCATCCCTCTAGCAGGGTCACTCCACGTTGATGGACTAATAAGACACGTAAGGCTACAAAGTTACATGGTTTAAAGAAATTTCTTGTTGCTCTACAGTGTTTAGATACCCACTTCCAGCTCCACAAATCTGGTTCAATTTTCCTCCTGATAAATACATCCCTCCTCCCCAGAGAAGTGTGATCTGTTGTTACAGTTCAGTTTAATTCCCTTTACCATATCAGTTGTGTCCAGAGCCCCCACACTTGCAAGGGAAACCCAGGGAAACCCAGGCACACTGATCCCAGCCAGAGGCCACCACTCACCCTAGTGCCAAGTGCCACCTAGTGGGAAAACCAGACCCCATGACAAGCCTTAGGCACCTGTCCTGGGATCCAGCGGGGCAAACAAAACCAGAACACCTACCTGCACTAGCGGCCAACCTCCTGTGATACATATTCAAGTAGCAAAGAATGTTCCCATTCATGCAAAACAAGCATTGTGCAGAGAGGAACACAAAGGGGAAGGAAAGTCTCACCTTCTTCCAGTTTTTTCTTAAGCTCTTCAATTTCTTTTTGGAACTGGCGAAGCATAGCATCCTTGGGATCCTCATTAATCCTGGCCTTGTTCTTTATGTTCTTGGCTCTGTTTGCATACCTGAGAGTGCTGATGGTCTCATCGTAGTTGTAGTCTGCTGGTCCAATGTTTGCACACTGTGACACACGGAGACCAAGTTACTGGAGGACGGTGTCAGAGCCCAGCACAAGGCACTGCAGGAACCCAGCCCCAGCTCTGACAGTCTCACACTGCTACTCCTTCCCAAGCTTTCCTGCTGCTTCTACACTGAAGCCACTTTCAGCTACCCAAGCACAGGTTCTGTTTGATCTCACGCATGTATATACACATGTGCTGTGTTTAGAACCTCATCTATAGAGAGGCAAAGAGAAAAGACAGAAAGAGATGCACACAGAAGGTTCTCTAAGCTGCCAACATCTTAGGATTAGTGAGGTAAATGCCAAGCTGTTCAAGTTGCTATGCTATCCCTGCAAAAATGCAGCCTAATAGCTGGCACTGGAAAGGGCATCTCTTAGCTTACCATCATGGTTTTGGAGTTGCCCCCCAGGGAGTCCTGCAGCAACCGTGTGAGTTTGGAGTTACGGTAGGGCACGTGGGTGCTCTTGCCATCCACCAGAGCAGAGATCACATTGCCCAGCGTGGAGAGAGAGAGATTGATCTTAGTGGCTTCCTTCAGCCTCTGCCCTGTGGCTCCAGTTTTTGTCTGTCTTTCAGAACCCTACAAAAGGAACATGAAGCAGGAGTTAAAACAGATCCTCTATTACATCTCCCTCCAAACAGAATCAGCTACACGTGAAATCTTGCTAGCAGCCATACCACTATCCACTTCATCCATTATTAGAGAAACTGGTTAAGTATCTTAGACATTGTTAAAGAGACAAGCCAAACAGGTCTTAAACAGAAGCTTTCAGTGCCATTCAATTCTGGATTGCTTAAAGCAATGCAGCTGGGAAAATGGAGATTTTCCTCCCCATGAAGAAAAACGTTATGGAAGTCAGTCAGCAGTTAAAAGGCACCCCAGCTGGAGCTGCCAACCACCATCTACAGCCCTTCCTATCAGCAGAACGAGAGCAAACAGCAACACTGCAATTATTTTAAAGTTTCATAGAGCACATCACATAAATAAGTTAAAATGCATTTAAATAACTTGAATGCCTCTAGTCTCACTTTTTCTGCATCTTCCCCAAGGAAAGATACGTCAGTGTAAATCTTGGGTTAAAGCCACATTTTACCAGCACAATTACATTGGTTCAAACTGTGACACTGAGGAAAGGAACCTGCAAGTGATGAACAACGTGAGAAAAAACCTCAACAACCCAAACCCAATGCCTTGCCAAAGACCTGTCTGGTGCTACTCACAGCAAGGTCGACGAGGTGCAGCTTGCCCATGCGCACGTGCATGTTCCCATCCACGCCCTTCTCGCTGCACTCGATGGTGATGGTGAAGATGGCGTGTGAGCGAGAGCTGTGCTCGTTCATGTTCGTGGCACCAACAGAACCTTTCAACAGAGAAAAAAGCAGTGATGTCCTCAGAATTAATCACATCTTCCTCTTTCTTAATCTCCTAATCAGCTCTTCCTGCTCTCAGAGGAGGCTCATTCCCACTTCTTTACCCAACCCTGTATTCCAGAAGATGGCAGAAGGATGCTCAGACTCAGCAGCAAAGTCTATTCTTGGGCACTGAAGTTGCAGTACACTTCCAACCTGTATTAACAGAAGGTCATGCAGCCTGCTATAGCTCTAAGCCAACCACAGACTCCCAAGACCAGCAACTGTCCTCATCTGTTTAAAGATCAGTAGCTTAAGGCATTGACAGCAGATCACTGAAAACAGTTGTATTTTGGGAAATAAGAACACAGCAATCCATGCCAAGGGCAAGAGGAGTCAGAATTTTAAGTCATTAAATAATCTGAGCTTAACTAAGAAGTCCTCCAGAACACAAACTACCTCCCACTCACAGCACAGGGCTGATGCTCATCCTGACCAGAACTGAAGTGGAAAAAGGATGAAGAGACACACAAGCAGTTCTGACAACACTGACTGCCCTCACTGCATCCTCCCTTTGCTGATCCCCACTGGCACTGGCCAATGTGGGAAGCACAGCCTCCTTTACCTGCCCCTGCACAAAAGGGGTTTGGGAGGAGTTACTCTTTTTGCTCTGTTCAGCCAAACACTCTTCCCAACAACAGGACTAGGATCTCCTACTGTGGTCTGGCAACTAGACCTTTACTCTGTCTGAGCTATAAACCTGCCCACAGCAAGGCTACGTACGGTTCTTGTGGCCCAGAGTCATGATTCTGTCCATATCATCTGCATTGTTTACAACATAAGCTGAAAGGTCTTTGATATAAACTCCCACATCAGGCCTCTCTTTCACCTAAGAGAGAAACAGTTCAGACTGAGCATCCCTAGGAGATCCCCAACAGTAATTCTAGTGATACTGTAACAGTATAGTGATTTACACCTCCATTTTCTGGCTTGAACATAAAACAGTCCACTTGGAAGCAGAGTAGATAAGGAATAAAGACTCATTCATAACAATATACTACTGTTTTCCTCTGGGAGAAAGACATGATTTTAAATCCTAGTCTCCAATTCCCAGGACTGCTGAGGGGCCTTCGGGGTAGAAGTGCAGGTACAAAACTGCCTCAGGTGGAACAGCCAGTTTGTGCAACTGACCAAGTGGAAGAGATTCAAAGAAGCCAGAAGTGACATCCAGCTATTGCATTACAAAGGAAAGAGGACTGCTGAGGAGCCCAACCTCCCCTTCCCTGTAAGTGCTTCTCTGGTCTTTAAAACAGAATATTGGTCTGATTCCAAACAAACACCACATTCAGAAGAGGAGGCTCACCTCTAACCTCTGTGTCTGGTCCTTTCCCAGCAGGTCCCGCACTTCCTCATTGTAAATTTCCAGGTAAGAGACACGAACTAAAAACCTGCAGATGAACAGCTGGGTAGTTCACTTAGCAAAACATTTGCTGAAGTCCCACAAACACAGTCACAGAGTGCCAAGAAAACAGTGAAATACCAACACAGCCCTGCTGCCCCTCACAAACTGCCTAAGTGGGAGCCTTTCATCTTGGGAGAGGTACCATTTCTGTTGTCATTGTCAAGGTCAGGCTCCTGCTACACAGGGACTCACGTTAAAAAAATAATAATAATTAAAAAAAGACAGAAGCAGTCAAGGGCAGGCATTTACCTTGTATCCCCCTCTGCTTTGGCAATGTGACCAAATATATGGGCAAAGGAATTGGGAATGATGCCTCTGAGCTCAGGAACTGCTCGGACCCCTTCCATGGTGAAGGTTTTGCCTGTTCCAGTCTGCCCATATGCAAAAATAGTACCTGAAGGATAAGATAAAAGAAAAAACTCTAAGAAATTGAGTCTTCTCTCAACTCTAACTGCAGTTTTACTTCATCCCTTCTTAGCCTGATAGCACCAAACACCTCTATTTTTATGGAGTAAAAATTTTGCACCCACTCCAATATCAACTGGAGTACAAGGCTGGAACAACAGAAATGCTGGGCAAACACAGCAAACAGGACCTATCTGCTGCTTAATCCAGCCTGCAAGATGTCTAATAAAAAGTCAGCTTGTTTTACAAGAGCGGAGTGACTCAAGCATGGAATGCTGGTATACTTCAGTTCATATACAAACAATGCAGGCAAGCCCTGATAATAACATGGCCAATTAGCAGCACATGATTATACACCAACAGCAAATCCAACTGCTCCTAATCATTAACCCACAGCAGAAATGGTGTGAGGCTTCTACAGCAGAACCACAGCAAAACCCCAGCTCTGAACCTGCAGACACAGTTACAATTTGGACTAAAGAATCAGCCTGCACAAGAAGGCATCCAGAAACATTACTTAAAACCCAGACTCTGGAACTCCAAAAATATCCCAGTTCTTAGATTTAGCCTAGCATTGCTGAAAACTCATGTTTTTGTTATCAAGCCACTGACATTACAGACTGGAAAAACTGAATATAATATTTCAGCTGGAAGGGACCTACAATGATCATCTAATCCAACTATCCAAGAAATTCAGAGCTGACCAAAAATTAAAGAATGTTGTTAAGTGCATTGACTAAACGCCTCTTAAATTCCAACTTGGGGCAACAACCTCCTCTCTAGAAAGCCTGTTTCAGTGTCTCAGTAAAGAAATACTTCCTAATGTCCAGTCTAAATCTCCTCAGGTACAGCCTTAAATCATTCACTTTCAAGCCATGAATTTTAATTAGCTGAAACCAGTGTCTGTTAGCACAAGAGATCATCAGGCATTTTACAAACCTTGGAAAACTCTGTAAACTGTTGTTGTTTGTGGCATACTGTTATGGAAAGCAGTAATCAGCTTTCCTTTATATATTACATTCCACGAGTAACATACACACACAAATCATGGCCATGCTCTTTGCAGCTGCAGGAAGCAACTGTGGGGAAGGGCAGATGTGTTCAGGTAGCCATCTCAGTTGAAACAGGCAAAGTTCAGAGGAAAAAATACAGCAGCTCTACGCAGAGGTCTGGTATGCATACCTAGTGACAGCCCAGCGTGGCAGCTCCTGGGTACTGAAATTTACAGTGAGAAGCTGCTGAGAATTCTGATAATGACATAATTGCATATCTTTTGCAGAGAAGATAAAGGATAAAAACATGAAGATAACTAACCTCAGTGGAGTCTCCTTCATCACCCATCTCCCACTGTTAATGACAGCAGTGGGTACAACCACTGAGCACTCAGAACAGCAAGTACCTTCAGGCTATTTTTAAGTTAGAGGCCACAACAGAAATGATCTGCGGCTACAGACCTCAGAAGGTGAAACTCCCTTAGACAAGATCAGCTGAATTTTAACAAAGCAAAGAATAGAAGACAGGATGGGATTCTTCCCTTACAACAAGAGACTTACCATTGTATCCCTCTAGGACAGAATCTATAATAGGTCTTGCTGTTAAATTATAGACATCCAGCTGTTTACTCTCTGGTCCAAACACTGTGTCAAATGTGAATGTCTTGGGAGGCTCATTGGAGGAGTCTGTTTTGTGAACAGTAATCGTTCCCCTCATCTCATCCACGTTCACTGCCATTTTGTAGCCCGTGGCTTTCTCCCGGTCATTGAGAGGCCGGCAGCGAACAACCACCTTGACATTGTCACAGCTTTCCGGCTTGTCCAGCTTCTCAGGCTTGTTAATCTGTAATTATTAAAAAAAAAAATAAACACACAGGCTGTAGCACTAGTGTTAACAGAGAATCACAGAAAGGTTTGGGGTGCAAGAAACCCAGTTCCACCTCCTGGCATGGGCAGAAACACCTTCCACTGGAGCAGCTTGCTCCAGCCTGGCCTTAAACACTTCCAGGGGCAAGACAACCACAGCTTCTCTGGGCAACCTATGCCATGGCCTCACCACCCTTACAGGAAAGAATGTCTTCCTAATATCCAATCTGGCCCTGCCATCTCCCACTAAAAAACTATTGTGTGTTTAAGCACAAACACTGTTCAATCAGCTTGGGCAGCTACATCTCCAAAGGATCATGAACTTGGGGACTTAAAACCAAGACTGGTTTATAATTAAAGCAGAGAGAATAACACATTCAGGCAATGGGATCTTCTTCTGTTTGCCAACGTGGAAACGGAGTGAGTAAACTTTGAGCATTTCATATTCGACATCATCTAAGAATTTTTTCCAAAAACAATTTCACCTTGCAATCTGCAACAAGTTTGCTGGAATTCGGTGCAGCCATGACATTCATTTCCAATAACACTGACTATACACTCTCAAACCTCACAGAGCACACAACTAGATACCAGGGAGCGCTGGCCGAAGGGAATGCATTTTAACTACAACCCTCAGTGTACATGCTTAAGTTCAATGCTTTAGAAAACCTGAATGTTGTATTATAAAACCGCACACTCACTTTCTTTCATGTTGCTACCAAAACAAACCTTGAAGCACGGCTGAATGAATCTAGTTAAGCCTGAGACACTCCCCTGGGCTAGAGGTGCTGCAGTTGAGCGTTTAACTACTCCTAGAGCATCCTATATTGGATGTCAAACCGAAACAAATCGTGTTTCCAAGTGCCTCTCCCTCCAGCTGCCACCTGCCCCGATTCCTCTCAGACCTCAGCAACGGCTTTTGCCGTCCTGCTGAACGCAGAGAGCGGCTCAGCCCCACTCGGGCGGGGGAGAAACGGCACTCGAGACGCCAGCCAAAATCAGGAGCGGGAATCGGGTGTCTCCAGGAGCCACCCAGGATAAGGGACGAGACCGTCCGGGGCGGCCGGACCTCCACTCCCCGCTGCCACGGTGCCGCCACCTCTGCGGGGCCTGGCACCGCCCGCAGCCCCTCATCACCCCCCGCCCCATTCGGCCTGACAGGCACCGCCCGTCCTGCGGCTCCTGCGCGCACATGGGAGCGGCGGCGACGGGGTCTGCGAACCCCGGGCGCGGCGGGCAGAGGTGCGCAGTGACCGGACAGCCCCGGAGGCCACACCCCGCTTCCCTCCCGGATCTCACCGGCATGGCGATAGCGATGGCGGCGGCGGCAGCCCGGGCCAGGCGGTGGCACCGCGGAACAATAACAGCACCGCGCCTGCGCCCGCCCCGCCCCGCGGCCAACCCCCGCGCGCTGCGGTGGCGGCGCAGCCAATGGCGAGCGGGGGAAGGCGGGGCCGAAGGGAGCCCAACCAATGGCGGCGGCGAAGCGGCGGAGGTGGGCGGGGCGCCCCGTCGCCATGGGAACGGCGGGGCGGGCGGGGCGTCCCGGACACAGCGCGGGGGGAGTGGGGATGGCGCGCGGGGCTGGGCCCGGGCCGCGCGGCGCTCTGAGGGGGACGGCGCTCCAAGCCGCCCCTTAGGGCCCTTGAGAGATCTCCGGTGGGTTTGACAGGGCTCCAGAGGCGCTGACAAGCCTCCACTGCTCTGGAAGGGCTCCAGGGGGTCTGAGGGGGCTCTGCGCCTCGTGACAGGGATGCAATCTCCAACCTGTTCTCCACACAAGGAAGAAAATCCATCCCCTTCTTTTCCTGACTGTAATGTCTTGAATTGCTGATGAAATAGAGGGACTGCAGAGTGACTTAAATATAAACAAGCAATACAGTCCAAGTGGTGCATAAATCAGTCCCGCACTAATAAGGCACATTTCCAAGTTATTTGTTGTTCAGTGTAAAGTTTCAAAGCATGCTGCTGGGATCCTCCACAGCCTCACCTGCTCCTCTCCTACTTGTAGCATTTCAACATCACATTGTCCATGTGTCACTTATTTACAGGAATTAGATTAAATTATTTACAGGAATTAGATTAAATTATTCCAACAATCTGACTTTGTCCTTTCATAATCTATGTTCTTAAGAGTCAAAGACAATTTTACTCAACAGAAGAGGTCCCTGAATAGTTTCCCCAGTACCTGATGCCCTGAATCACACCTGTCTTGCTTCCCCCCAGGTATTTCTGCACACCCAAACCCTGTTGGCAGGTCACAGGGCATTGTTCCAGTCCCACTCCTCCTGTTATTACCTTTGCTGCGGACCACGGGGGCCTGGGATCCCTGGGCAAGGCAGGAACTCCCAGCTCCGAGCATAGACACAAACCAAGGGCTGTACCTCAGCTGTGCTGTATTTTTGCCAGAGGGATGTAAGCAGGAGCAGGAATGTGGACAGAGCTGGTCTGTACCTTGCAGACCTCCCCCAGCAAACTGACCGGTGTACCACAGGGCTGGGAACACATGGAAATGACAGGACAGGGCCATTCCCTCAGCCCCAGGTGTGCATCATCAGGTGAGTGAGGAAGCTTGAAGACCAGCTATTCAGCAAAATCTCTTTGCTCTTCACACACTGGCATGGTGTTACTCAGAGCTGTGCTGCACGCACAGGTTCATAGACTAATAATTTAGCACCAGAAAACATATAACCCAAGGGGCTGGTGAGAGAACAGAGACTCATGTGTATGCAGGCAAAGCTGAGGAATGAGAAAAGGTTTAACATAACATATTGGAACGAGCTTCCCACAGAAAATGCTGCAGGAGGAAAACAAAGGGGTCCAGGATCTGAGGGGAAAGCTGAGAGTGGCTTTGAGACATGGAGAGATCCTAGGTGGGAGAAAATGTGGGGTGAAAATGGATGCTGGCAGAGAGGTCCAGCCCTGGGAGGGGGACAAAGGTGCATATGCTCCATGAAACACAAAGAGAAAAGATACTTCCTGTGACTGGAAGGAAAATAGGTCCTGGCAGGTGCTGGGATTGTGTGGATGCAGCAAACGTGTGGAGAGGACCAAGTCGAAGGGAAGGGACAGCGCATCTGTCAAGGCAATAACCGGTGCCAGAGAAGGGGGCAAGCGGATGTGGGGGCTATGCTGAAGGTTGCAGTGTTTATCACCGAGGCAGAATTTCATCCCGACCCCGGGAGCGTTTGCCTGGCACAATGATCTCTGTAGAAGTAAGACAGACGCACACGGGCTGAGGCAGCGCTCACTTGGGAGGTCGCACGCGTGTCCCAAGAGTCGAGATGGGTGTTCCAGCCGAGCCGCGCCCCGGGGATCGGGCATCGAAGGCGTCCAGCAGCGCCCCTGGGGCTGGACCCCCGCAGGAATCGCCGCCGCTCTCCGCCGCCCTCCCGGGGCGCTCCCGCCGCAGCAGCCGCGTCCCCGACCCCCGCAGGAATCGCCCCGAGCGCCGCCCTGTGCCCGGTGCCACTGCCCGGTGCCCTCTGCCCGGTGCCGGGTGCCCGGTGCCCCTGCCCGGTGCCCTGTGCCCTGTGCCCGGTGCCCGGTGCCCTGTGCCCGGTGCCGGGTGCCCGGTGCCCTGTGCCCGGTGCCCTGTGCCCGGTGCCCGGTGCCGGGTGCCCGGTGCCTCTGCCCGGCGCCCGGTGTCGGGTGCCCCCGCCCGGTATCCCGGCCCGGCGGGTAAGGGCGGGGTCGCGACGGAACGGGACGGGAGTCCCCATCGCCCCCGGGCGCTCTGGGGGCTGTCGGGGCTGTCTGAGCGCTGCGCTGCGGGAGCTGCTCGGTGTCGTTTTCAAGGACAGCCGAAGCTAACCAGAGGGCGAGATTTTAATTATTATTCCCCACCCCCCGCAGCTACACAAGAGTAAACTTCTCAGTACATCAAGCCGGTCAGATAAATCATTGCCAGCTCTCCCTCTGCTGAAACGGTTCGGTTTTGGATGCTCTGACATCCAGTGGCAGCTGAAGTTAAAGTCATATGTAGTTCCTGCTTTCAGGGAAACCTCACAGAGCTCCAGCTTTAGAAATGTAGAGCGGTTTCCAGAGGATTCACATCACTTTAGGTTTTTTAATGGAACTGCAGAGATAATGCTGTGAACTTCCAGAAAAAACGGTGAGGAAGCCCACATTCACCACTCTTTGGAAAGAAAAGCAGGAATTTTATATCTAGTAACATCTCTTTTCTGTTGTTAGAGACACCAAAACGTAAGCCTTGAAATAGTTTCAGGCTGGACATACTCATTCACTTGGTACTGATATGATTCAGAAATGTTTATTTCCTGTAAATAAATACTCCCCTTAGTCTGGAGAGTGGGATTTCCAAAGTGATATCTCTAAAGATTAAACTGCTGTCAGGAAAACTTTTAATTGTGAATTCATAAACCTCCTAAGAAGAGTAATCTTTAAGCCTTTGTATGGAAACCATAAGTGTGTATTTGCCAGAAACTTGAAATCAGGTGAAAACAGGTTACAGAGTAATAGCTCAGCAAATGGAGAGCCAAATGTGTGAAACGGGATAAATGGAGTAATCTGGATTGCTCCACCCAAGGTTTCTCAAGCCACTACACAGTCCAGGAGTGAAGAATCTGGACTGTGTTGTTGTTCAGCCATCTGGCATGTTTTCTTTCATCAGAAACTTCCAGTGAAAATGCATATCAGGATTGCTCTGTCTGCAAACAAACAAGTCCTGTGGCTGTCCCTCAGTTCTCAGTGCTGGAAAGGCATCAAAAGAGGAAATCATACTTAGTACAAGGATCTGGGATGTTGTTTTATAATTTTGGTTTTGTCAGTGGCTCCCATCAGGAAACTGGCTCACACAGCTGCCACAAATTGTCCTGGACATAGAGAGAGCTCACGACTTGCCTTTTTTTTTTTTTTTTTTCTGGAAAATGCCTTAGCCAGAGAGGCCAGGATTTGGAAAGTGCCAGTTTTCCAAAACCTTACTGTGAAGGTGTCCTCCTCTGTCCTCTTTGGAATTCCCTAAAGGATCCTGCAAAGATGCAGTGCTGGTCATGCCATCTGATTCACCTGAATGCAAAAGTCATCCCTTATGGACTAGGCTTAAGGAATGGAGGGGTAGAAGGGTTTTATTTTTCCCATTTTACATTTTATTGATGCCTTGTATAAGCCAGGGGCTTTGCATTTTGTTCTGGCTTAGTCAGAAAAGTTGTAGTTTTGGGAAATGTTAAATAGTTTGGGATAATGTGATAGCAAGTAAGACCAATCGATGGTAAAAGCATAAACTTGGCATATTAATTGTGTTCTGCACTCTGAATTCCATCTGTTAAGGTGGGAGAAGATGGAATTCACTGAGACCTAACAGAAACCCAGCCCCATTCCAAGCTACCTTAGGAAGTTACAAGACCCCATGGCCTCTGTGTACAATGCAAACAGTTTTGCTTGGCAGCTTCTCTGAGTGCATCAGAACCATGGGAAAATGCACGAGTGCCTTAACAGCCTTGTCTCTTTTTTGCAATGGTCTAGAAATGCTACTTTTTACCTAGTATTTTTACTATCAAACTAAGCACAAAATAGTGAAACAGATAATGTGATGAGTAATATTAAAGAAGTTAGTGTTTAGTCTTCTCTGTTCTGTGTAGCTGCTTGACCGTTTTACTTCTCTTACAATGTTCAGGTGTGTTCCATGGCTCCTGGGTGCTATTCTCATGGCAGCCATGGTCCTCCCTTTCACCTGAATGCAGCTTCAAATAAGATACAAGAAAGAAAAAACTCAGTACATTTTGCCATGTACCTTTGGGGAATCACAAACCTGGCTCTAGTCCCAACACTCAGCAAATTCAAGGGCTGTTAAAACTCTTGCAGAGTAAATCAAAACCTGCTCCTGACTCCAGTTTCTCTGTTGAGGTGGCTGAGTGGAACATGCTGCATCGAGGCTCCAGCTTTCCCAGGGAGGGAATAACGAGCACACTCAGGAGCTTGTTTGTAAGAGCTCAGTCTGGGAGGCCTGGGTGCTTCCCCACTCAGTGCTCCAGTACAACCAAGTGCCAGGCCTTGGTAAGCACAGCTAGAGCCAGATGGGTTGGGCAACACGAGTGAGTGAGAACTTTAAACTGCTCCAAAACGTGCCCTTGCCTTCCCTCTGTGGACATAGCCGGCAACTTCCTGCATTTCAAGCCTCCAGCCATCTGAAATGCTAATTAGAGCACTTAAAAAGATTTGAGTCTTCCTTTGGAGATATGTTAACAAAATCATCAAAGCACCAACTGTATTTTTCTTCTAACTTTTCCTTCCCCTCGGGGCACAGATATCTCTCTGTCAGGTTACAAAAAAGCAGTTCTCTGGGTTGCAGAAATCAGCTCCCAGTTTCAGTTTTACCCATAAATGTTCGCCTCAGCCACCAACATCTTTAACAGACTGTTGGCATTGGTAAGGGTAAAGATCTCTGTCAGCTTCTCCCTGGCTAGATTACTGACTGGGAATGTAAGGAGCATGTAATCAGTTTATACACAAAGCAGGGATGATGTTTGGCAGCAGATTTAGGGAGCAGTCAGGGTTGTTGCTGGGGAAGGCCATTAAGCAAATATATATATATTATATGCATACACACACATATGAACTTGAGTGTTTGATGAGGTTCCACTGACCTCATTAGAATTGTGAGGACTTAGTCCAACTGCTGTGGTAAGTACAAAGAACTTATCTGGTTTTTTCTGCTAAGCAGAAATTATTCACATTATCACTTTTAATATTCTGGGGTTTAGACTACTATTTTTAATTAAACTGTGGGGGTGACCTTTTCTGCTACTGAAGCTACAGCAAAGGTAGGAGTTGAGCTGAGCCTTGCAGCTCCCAATTCTATTCAGGTTGATACTGACAGAGGGAATCACAGAATCATTAAGGTTGGAAGAGGCCTCCAAGATCATTGAGTCAAACATTTGATCACCACCCTGTCAACTAAACCACAGTACTAAGTGCCACATCTAGTAGTTTCTTGAACACCCCCAGAGATGCTGACTCTTCCACCTCCCTGGGCAGCCTGTTCCAATGTTTAATAACCCCTTCCATGAAGAAATTCTTCCTGAAGTCCAACCTGAAAGTGAGGAGCAACATTGCAGTGTAAATGTCGGATATGGGGTTATATTCACTGAAGTTGTTACGGCTTATGTTCACCAGAAGAGCCTGTGGGGAAGGTGGCTGCAGGTGGATGGTGAGAGGTCAGCTGGGGAGTGAGAGGCAGTTATGAGGAGGAAGCTGAGCAGCCCTTCTGTGGGTGCCCTTCTTCTGTGAAGTTCTGACTATGTTCAGTGGAAACTGAAGCTATATAAGAGGGGTGATTTCTACAATAAAGTGATTTCCTTTGCATGCACAGGGGAGTCCGTGTCTCTTTGTTCCCCACTGCTACATGTAAATACTGTGGCATAGCATAGTCTAAAAATTGTGAGATACATGAATAAAAATGACACCTATAAGAGGATTTATTCTGCTCACTTTGAATTTCCCTGTTCTATTTCCAGCTTCTGTAGTTAAACTAATTCAGCAACTGTAGCTTAAATGAAAGTTTGAAACTCATGTAAGTATCATAGAATGACAATTATTTCCCCCAAGAGTCTTATCTTCTTTACTCATTGTTTTCTTCTTCTCCCTTCAGGCCAAATTAAAATATCTGTAGTGTGTTGCAATTTCTTGCCTTGTCCTTGCAGCAAAAACCAATGAAGATGAGGTCTGTATGTTTCATTTTAAACACACTAAAAGTTGTTCATGTTTCCAGGTCTTGCAACAACTTGGACATAATGAAAAAGTGTTAAATTTGTTTACCCTAAGTAGTCCTAAAGAGATGAGAGTAGCATTTTCAGTCCTGTTTCATTGTTGCACCAATGAATTGTGAGCTTTGTGGATGAAGAGCTTGTTTTTGTTTATGTCATGGATGTGTTTCTGTCCTGCCCCCAAACCTCTCTCTTTTCAGAAGCCATGTCTCACAGTAGAGCCTAAGTCTGAGGGGACAGTCAAGATGCACCTTAGAGGGCTGTAATTCCCATGCTATAGCTCCTGGGAGGGCACAGCAGGTGTGATAGAGCAGAGGTTCTTCTGAGGAAGCTTTGAATAGATGAGTTTGTTTAGAGCCAAAACTGGTTTCTGATCCCAGTGAGGAACTGACTCAGGTCTGCACCTCTAGATGAGAAAGCAAAGTCAGCAGCCAGTGAGGAATTGTACAGGATATCTCTCATGGCAAAAATGCAGAGATAGGCTTCTGCAGGCATTTACAAGCATTAGCTAAAAGCATTTCAGATTGCATTCCTCCTCCTTTTCTTCCTTCTGCTTTGCAAAAGAAGAGGAAAGCCAGGAGCTGGAGTCAGACACGCACACCTCTTCTAACAGGCACCACGGTAGTGAAACGTCCTTCACAGCCTTTCTAGGGTGGTGTTACACTGAGGTTATTGTTCTTTTCCTCTCAGCTACAAAGGAGAAGCTGTGTCAATGACCACAGAAAACAAGACCACCACAGCAGGCCTTATAAAACAGACTGACAGGAAGCCTCCTCTGAGCAAAAGTGGTATCAGGGAAGGTGCATCACTGATGCCACACCGGGGAGGCCCATGGCATCATTCTTGCTGTGGCCTGGGTCTGCAGCAGCTGCCCTGGGGTGAGCAGGGACCACTCTTCAGTTAGGAGGGAGGTACCTAGGAATGAGATCTCCTGGATGAGCAGTCTGCTTAACATAAACTTGTTTAAACTTGTCAGATCCCTTCACAAGACAGAGAAGCGCACACAGCACTGTATCAGACGTTGGTTTCTTTATTTTTTTTTTTTCATTTTTAAAAACTTTTTTACAGGTAATACCATCAGTGCAGACAACAGTGGTGCAGAGCAGATGTAAACACTCTCCAGCCGATCTTGAGAATGGAAAGAATTATACTGGATAAGCTTCAGCGGGATCTTTACACAGAAACACCAATGGATTTCTTAAACATTGTAAGCACTACGTTTTGCAATGTTTTTTCTTTAAAGAAACAACTCCTTATCAAATAAGACTAAAAAACATAGCTGCGTACACACATACCCCCACACACATCCTTCCCAAGATGCTTGGCAAACTACCTATTCCTACCTATCTTCAAGCTTTTAAAGAATATTACAGTAATTATATTTTTTAAATTTTTAAAAAATTTTCTACTATTTAAAACCTTCTATTTTGGTCAAAAAAATTTACTCTCATCTTTAAAGGACAACTGAATAGACATTAAAAAGATTCTCATAATGGACAACTATATCCCTTCTTTATTTTTTTTAATACAAGCTGCAAAAATATTTCTAACTATTTCCCTTCTATTAATACTGTACATAGAAAGCTGTCAGAGTTTTGCTACATTTCACACACAGGTTTATTTTTAAACCATTTTACTTTTCATCCCACTATTTATTCACTTACGCAATGTGACTACCCTGATCTGGCACTTAGTTCACATTGCAGTTACTAAACATTTAATAGAAACAATTAAACTTTGTCTTCAAGAAACGATCATGTGCTAGTAAGGCAAAATTCATGTGATACAAACAGATCCTGGATCCTTATTTTAAGGTAATGTGCAAATATTAAGCCATTTTAGGCTGCTGATTGTGAAAACTGCCTTTCATAGGTGCTTGTTTCCTTGGTGAATTTAGAGTGCAGTATTACTGGTTTTACTGGATTTGGAGCTGCTGTCCTGAATTCAATATCCTAGACAGCAGTCTGGATAATGTAGAAACCTCAGAAATTCTTAGGAAACATAGACCTTGTACATTCATTATCAGCTCAAAAAAACAGTTCAATGATTGGCAAGTACGAACACAAAACACACACACACACAAAAAAAAAAAAAAAAAAAAAAAGAGGTGGGGGAAGCCTTCAGGTTTCCTGATACGAGATGAAATTCATCTGTACTTCTGGGTGATGACATGAAAACATATAAACTTCACTAACCTCTGCTTTTCTTTTCATATATATATGTGTTTATATATATATGTACACTTTATCTTCTCTGCAGTTCATGCCATGGTGATGTCCAGCTGGCCCCATCTCCCACCCAGACTGCCTCAGAGGAATCCTTCCCTCCACGTTGCACTCTTGACCAAGCAGCTGCAGCACTGTATGGCCTGCCACCAACTCGTGCAGTTTAAGGGCTCCACGTTGGTTTTGGTGATCATCACCTTGGAGCTGGAGAGGCAGGCTCCTGGCTGGTTTTCTGTTATTACTGATCTGCTAAAAAAAACACAGGTAGGAAGCAAAATGGCCTTTGGTCACAAATCCTGAAGGCAGGACATGATAAATGAATAAAGCCACGTGTATTTACAGCCAGTATTGCACTTCAGCTGCTCCTGAGACTTGTGTCCTTGTTCTGCCTTTGCTGCAGACCTTGCTGGTGCTAACAAAAGGGAACAGAAGTGCAGTTCAGGGGTGGGACTGGGGAGAGGGACATCCCTTTGGCAGGGAAGGGAGGGTTCCAAATTCTTGGCCACAGATAGCCCCCTGCATCCTGAGCCAGGAGAGATTCTCTCATGATGGGAGAGTCTGAGAGTACCTAGAAATCTGCTCAGTTTCCTCAGCCTTCCTCTGAACACTGAGAAAACTTCTATGTACAGTTACATTGCTCTAAAAATGTAACCAGTTTAACTTCTAATGATTCAAGACAAGCTCTATTTTTTCTTTCTTTTTTAAAACTTTTCGCCAATTTCATAAAACACGTCTTTTAGGAGAGCACACTTAGAAGGCTAAAGATCCAGGCCGTCAGCTTGCCATCCACCCATTTTAAGGTCTTGAATTTGTCTGAAACAACCTGACCTCTTGCTGTCCCTGCTGCCTGTTGCTTCCTGCAAAGAGGAAGCACTTGCTCGTGTTCTTGTGTAGTAGGAGGAGTAGTACTTACAGGAGTAGTTATCAGGAGCTCCTGGATAAGTGTTTTCCATCAGAATCAACAGCATATTGCTGCTGTGGATCTACTGAGGCAAGCAGCCTGTCCCTGCCCTCCCTCTAATTACAAAGTGACAGGAGCAGTGGCCAGACAAGAGTAATTTATCCAGAACTTAAAATAAATCTGCATCTTTCTTTACAGGCGAACAGCACTGAACTTATCCACTACAAAGAGCTTGTGGATCAAGAGTTAGTGTCTGCAGCCACCCAGTGCTGTTTATATTTTCTATCCCATCAGTCAAGCTGTGCAGGGCCATCCCAGGGCAAGGCTATCCTGCCATCACCCTTCTGAATGGAAGAGTTCCCATCAAGGGTGGTTGAGGGTTGCTGTAAGCCAGCCTGTTTCAGCACCTTTCACACCCACTACAGCCCAAACTCCTGATCAAACCACTGAGACTGAAGAATGCTGTGATGGATTCAGACACCTGCAGTGAGGATGGGGAAGTGAGTGCTGGGAGGATGGACATAGGAGGCTCATGCCCTCAACTGAGCTGTCCTCTCTTACAGCCACCCAAAAAGGGATAGTGGAGAATTATTGCCTTGGAAGCAGCACCTGCAGAACCAGCAGGTCCCTGCAAACAGAACAGCCAAAACAGGGCAAAAGTGTCACTGTGCTTCTCAGAGCATAAAGACACTTGGTATTATCAGTCTATTTGTTAAGTCCTTCCTAAGCAGTATGTGCTACCCCTCAGTTTTAAGATTATGGGAAGACAAAGCTGGGGAGAGGAGGGACTTGGTCACAGTCCTTCAACCCAGGGATCCATTTGGCAGGCAGCTACAAACTTCATGGGGAACCAAATGCCTCCGAGTTTATTTTTTAAATAGCCATTATGAAGTTTGACAGATTGAGCCTTTCATTCAGCTCATATCATTGTTCTCTCATTAGAGCTAATCTGGCTGGGCCCATGGGAGCCTGAACAGGAGCTGCTGTCGAGGAATGGGCAGCCCCACTGCTGCCTCTGCAAGAGTTCTCAGATGGAACCAAGATTTTGATTCAGCAGTGAGAAGCTTGAATCAAACCTCCAGTTTTCCTTAAGGCCTTACCTTGTAATCCAGGGGTCTGACATCTGTGCATTGTCCTGGTTAAACCATTACAGACTCTATCACAGTTTCTACAAAATGTGGGAAATCACTTCTTGTCTACAGTCACCATTGCACTGGGCTCTCACCAACCAGCATGTGCTGTTCAGGTTTTTTAAAATTTATTGTGTTTTACCAGACTAGACAATATAAAATGCCTTTAATAATTCCTCTCCACCACTACAACCACATTATTTCTTACAAATTGCTTAATCTTCAAAGTGGTTTCACAAAGGTCAGATTAAACCACTCTTGCACTTTTAAAAACCAGCTTCACACATCCTTTTAAAATTAGTGGAGGTATTAGTATTTTTTAAACAATAGGCATTTTTAGGTGATTGTTACCTTAGCTTGAAGGTATAATCCAGCCAGTATGGGACGGATAACAGCACCATGCCTGCCATCCATGCCTGCCATCCTGTCACAGAACAGGAGGGGGTTTCATATGGACTGGCACAATCCATACTGAGCAGGTGTCTCATGTAATGACATGGGATAAATAACCTGGAGACAGAGATGGGACAGGAGCAAGGAGACCCCCCTGCTGTGTAACAGCAGAGCTCGTCAGTGTAAGAAGAAAGTTTCTGGCCTTCTTCCCTTCCTCATTGTCTTATCTTGTAGGAGAGGAATTCCTGAATGCCAACCATGCAGGACTGATGTGCTGTGCAGCTGTTGATGCTTTCTCAAGTGTTAAACTTGCCAGAGTGAGCTCTGAGAACACAGTGAGCTCTGTGTGAGCAGGCAGAAAGCCATGCTACTCTTGAAACCACAGAGGAAGTGCCCAAGGTTCCAGTAACATCCAGTAATAGAGACTTAATGCAAATAGCCTGTGTGAACAGACATGACTTGAACCAGCAGTGAAAGCCACAGAATTCCCATGAGCCAGGTCAAAGCTACCCCAAGCTGTGGATGCTGCACTGCAGGGGGGCTCTGCCCAGGCTGGGATGCTGCAGGAGCAGGACTCAGGGGGCTGGTTTAGACCACATGAGGTTTGTGAGGGGCCCACATACTCGGGGGTCAGGCAGCAGCATGCTTGGGACATGGTATTTATTTATGCTACCACAGGAGTGTTTCCATTTAATGGTAGGGCTCTTCCCTCCTCGTGAGCAATACCTTCCTTTTCTTTAACCAGCTGTGAGTTGACTGCCTGGCTTGTGGAAGGAGGCGAGTTGTCTTTCATAGTTTCCAGTAAATAAAACATAAGCTTGGTCTGCCTGTTCTCTGTGGCCCTGGAAGAGCCCAGCTGAAAGGTGATGCCCACACTGATCCCTGCAGAAAACTGGGCTCTGTCATGGACTCTGCTTTCCTCCCATCCCTCCCTTTGCCCTGTCTCAAGCATTGTCACCAGCTGCATTTCCCCGTGGAAATGCCAGCAGCAAGGTTCTCCACCCAGTAATTAACATGCTGTAACTTTACACCACAACAATCGTAACCCCGTGTTCTCCCCCCACAGCTTTGAGCCTATGTATCGGGGTCTTGCCTATAGCTGGATGACATGTTAAAAACAAACTTGCTTTTCAAAATCTCTGCAGATGTCTATGATCAACATTCAAAAGCATACATTAACAGGGGTCAATTCTAAAAGATAAAGGCAGTGCTGGAAGGCCCTGCAGGGCTCCGTGTTGCCAGTCAGGGTGCAAGACGCCACACTGGGATGGAAGCAGTTCACCTGGAGCCTGTCTGCGCTCCCAGGACACACTGCTGCCTCCCTCTGGCAGCCCAGCTCCCTCCCACACACCTTTTCCAGCACTGTTGTCACCATGAAGGAACAAATACTTCTGTCTTGGCTTCAACAGGCTAAAAATGTCACTTACCTTTGCATTCCTGCCATCGCTCAGAATGAAGCTTCCTACCCCAAAGAATGAGCTGCCAGGTACAGGAAGGAGCTGCTCTTGCACAGGACCATTCTTGTTACAGAAGGAGCTTTTTGGATAGTGAGAATAGCACCAATTCTCTTTTTTTTTCTTGCAGAACAGGGTCAGAAGCTCTAATACCTTTCCCCTTCCTGCCTGGACAAGTAATGAGTGACAAGATGAACACTCCCCACGCAGCAGTGGCAGGAACAATTATTTTGTCCAGTGACTTCCAGAGAGGATGACATCTCACCTGTGTGTACAACATGAGTTTATTCCAACTGCAGCTCAATTCACCACTGCAGATCCCATTTGCTACAGGCCAGTTACCAGTGAAAATGTGCCAGATTCAGTGAGTGCTGGCACAGGTGTGATGTGGTTATGGCTAGCTCTGTGAGGATTGTTGTTTTAGGGAATATTCATCCCCAGGAAAACTACAGAGAAGGCTTATAGAGTATTTTTAAAGAGCTCTGACCTGGTAAGGTCCCATCCCTTGGGAGATCTCAGCCCAGGTAAGGCATACCTCTCAAACCCAGACTCCTCTTGTTGTTGCCTGAATTCAGGCCAGATTTCCAGATGCCTGAAGCTACCACCACCTTGTAAACAAAGCTGCAATTACACCTGAAATCCCCTATGGTAAGCACCCACAGAACTATTTTCTGTGTCTGTTTTAAACCACCTACAGAAACAGCAAAGCATTTCAGATCCTCCCATCCACCACTACATCCCCCATTCGTAACCCCCAGCTAAAGGAACCATGTCACAGCTCATGCAGCTGTCCAGGAACCATTACAGGAGCTGCCCTATCTCAAGACAGCACTCACTGGGGTGTTTCTGACAATAAACCTGACTCAGTTTCACTACTTGTGGAGGGTGTGTGATGACC
This sequence comes from Cettia cetti, assembly GCA_013401135.1. Taxonomy (NCBI): domain Eukaryota; kingdom Metazoa; phylum Chordata; class Aves; order Passeriformes; family Sylviidae; genus Cettia; species Cettia cetti. The sequence continues at coordinate 36,803 of VZUI01000594.1, read as the reverse complement.
TAGGAGAAGAGTCCATTTACACAGTTCCACAAATAAAGAAACTCCTGTAGTCAGAGAATCGACCAAGAGACAAGAAAACTGCAAAAGGAAGAGTAATGTAATAGTTATACCTCATTTGTGGGGTTGCATCTATACAGTTGTTGGGTTTTTTTCTCCTGCTGATTGACTTTAGTGTGTTAAATTGAATTTGAGCAGTACTTACAGTTCAATTCTTTAGGAAGGCAGAAAAGTGCACTGAGATGGAGAGATGCATTAACTTCTGGCAGGTCTCAGAGCCCCCTCCCATTCCTCCTCAGCAAGATGTGCAACTGGAATCCCCCTGGTGACCTAACTATGGTCATGACAAACAGAACTTAATCAAATCTCCCGAGCTATTTGGAAAAAGAACAAAAAGCTTCTATTCCCAGTTCACCTATCCTGCTGGGAATCTAACTTGACAAAAGCTCCAAGGCGGATGAAAGCTTTGCCAAAGGAATTAGAGTGGCTGGCCTCAAAAGAGAACACAAGCAAGTTTAAAACAGTCATCAAAGCAGCAGCAAAGGCTGTATCATAGCTGAGCTGATGGTCACACACAGCTTCAGCTTTCCTGCATTCCATGCAGGGCACCAGACAGAAGACAGACAGAGCCCTCCTAAGCAGACTTCCAGCTCTGAATTCATGGCCCCCAAGACACAGCTGTGTCAGAGCCTGGTGCTTCCCACCTGGTCCCACTTCCCTGTGCCTCATCCCTGTCCAGTGGCAGCAGGAACAGGCAGGGATGAAGAACATGGGGTGAACATGTTTGTCATGGGGTTTCATCCCTAATGCCTGCAAGTGGCAGGAGTCTCCACAGCTTCTCCATGTGTCCAGTTGAGTCCTTTTCAGACCACATACCTGTTACAGCTGCAATCTATTTCCCAGTTCTAATTTAGGCTATGGAATCCAGAGGGTTTAGACACACCCTAGGGACAGACACTCAGTATCTCTACACCAGCCTCTCTCTCAGGGGGTTACAGAGACAATGTCCTCCGTGGGAGCCTCAAAGGGCTCCTGCCACATACACCCACACTCCCTGTCTCAGCCTTTGTCCCACTCTGGTCACACCACCCGGCACGAGGCAGGGGCACAGGGTGAGACTTCCTTCAAACCTCCTGCCAAAGACTGGCTTTTGGCCACTCCTACCCTCCCAGCCTCAGGGCAGTGGGGAAAGCAGCAATGGGGAAAAAGGGAGACTGGGGACAGCAGCTGCCAAGACATAGGGGTGCACAGGGACATCACACTTTAATCACAGGGCAACAGGGTTAATGAGGGGAAACTGGGATCACAGAGGGTTGTGAATTTGGACACAGGACATTGCTCTGGTTATACCTGGTGCACAAACCATGGTTTTAACAGATGTTTGTTAAACAAGTCAGTTTTGTTTTTATTAAACCCAGCTTTGGTACAGGTCATTCCTGAGATTCATTTACAAGGTTGTTTAAAACAAAGATGAACTGGGGCCTCTCCCTGTTCCTGTGTGAAGTTACTGGGGCACAGACATCACACTTGCTTTTTCCCCTTACCTTTTCTTAAAAACAGTATTTGTGTAAGGGGAAGTCAGTCTGTTACAAACACAGAACATACACCAGGAACACTGAGTCTCCAGCTTTAAACCATTTTCCCTCCATTAATAAATAACATTTAGTTGTGCTTTAAAACGGTTCCCTTCTCACCCATCACATCCCAGCAGGATGAGCAGAGCCCCGACTGGCCAGGCAGGGTTACCTGGCCCCAAAGCAGCAGATGGGAGGTGGGCAGGGAGCCCTGGGGAAGGGGTTATGGTGTGAGGCACCATGTGCAGCCCTCAGAAAGCTGAAGAGATGAAGGATGGGGCATTTTGGTTGTGTAAGTATAAACCCGTAAGTATAGAGAGGCAAGCTGCACAGAAGAGTTATTGTTATGAAAGGTGAGAATCCAGCTGAAAGATTAGGGATACCAAACTAGGGATGTCAGGTTAGGGACTTCAGGCTCCCCAGTCACACTCCAGAGCCAGACTGAGGAGAGGACCTGCAGGCCCCGGTACGGCAGCAGCTCGAGCAGCAAAGCTGAAAGCTCCTCAGGGTACCCTCACCTCTCTGGAGTCAGTCTGTGTTAACTCCCCTGGGCTAAGAGCCCCAAAATAAGCGTTCTGGATTTAGTGCCAGCCGTGCAGCAGCATGAATTAGCAGTTTACCTTTTGGCAAGTATCTTGGATTTCAACTTTACCAAGAAACCTGGTTAAGCAAACTTTTCCCCATCAAAAGACACGGTGAATTTTAGTCCTTGCTACATATTCTCTTCTGTGCAATATATTGCAAGCTTAAAGGTGTAAGCACCAATTAATTTCTTCTGCATGAGATGTTTTGGCCTTAATAAATCTTCTAATTAACATATCTTCCTGTCGTTATGGAGTACGCACTGGGAAGACTAAAAAAGCTATAGAAAGAACAAAAGAGAATCAGTGTTTAAGTTTCAGTTATTTACATTAAGTAAAGACAGCATGAAAGGTCAAAGCACCAATCTATTGTACAGACAATTTGAGTTTAAGCCATTGCAACTTGCAGAAGCTCTCACAGCTGCCAACATCTTGTTTGGAACTGGTAATCAGAGGATTTAGAATTTTAATGGGAAAAGACTGCTGATGAGAAATCCCAGGTGATGGAGACCCACAAGAGCAGCCAACCAGCACATACAGATGGAGCAGTGGCTTTGCATGGTCCTCACCTCATTCCATCCCTCACAGCTGCACAGCTCTCCTGATGGGACAGCTGAGGACAGGGTTGGGTTTGTCAGGCTGTCTCCTGAAGGAAAGCACCACCATGTCCCAGGACCTTGGCGCTGGGCTTTGGCTCTGGAACTGCAAATCATGGGCAGCACCTACCTCACTGCTGAGCTGCTTCTCTAACAAACCTGCATTGCTCCTTCTCCTCAAAGCATCTCTAGCAGCTTTGCACAAATATTAATGGATGCTCTAAACACTGCTCCTCTGGAAAGACACTTGCCAACACACATCATCTGAATCACCAGGTGGCCCATCTTTAAAAGGACCAGCTACTCCACCACCTTTGGTTCCCTGAAGGCATGTGCTCCTCCCTGGTCTCCTAGATTTGGCTTTAAAATGTATTGGGATGGAAAAGGATGTAAACATTTCATACAAACCACTCGGTATCAATCGGTAATTCCCTACTAAAGCTTTTGCCTAAAAGGTTTCCAGCTGCATATTCCTAAAAACCTCTGAGAGGCAGTCAGGATCACCAGCCTGGTTCTGTTCTTCAAGCTGGGGCTGCAGAAAAACCTCCCACCAGAAGCACTGCTACAGCAAACACTGTGCATCAGCCAAAATGACCTTGGCTGTGCCTGAAGTGCAGCACTGATCTCAGTCCAACACCAAATAAACCCCAGAAGGACCCAAAGTTGAGTGAATATATATGAGTTGGTGCATAGCAATGGCCCAGAGAACAGACACTAAGAACAAACCTTTGGGTAAAGCTTCAGCAGCTCTCAAAGCAGAGCACTAAACTAAAGCTGTGCTCTTCTGTTGGCCTTGACCTAAGTGGATGATGTCCTTCTCCAGACAAGGAACACAGCTGTGGATGCACCACAGGAAACCTCTCCACCTCTGCTCCCTTTTCACCCTACCTTTAAATCACCTCTTTTGGTGATTGAAATCAGCAAAGCTGCTGGAACATCCCCTTGCTCAGTCATCAGATCTCACAAAGGAGATGTACCAACAAGCCTCAAAGCTCCTTCGGCCCAAACACGGATAGCTTTTGGATTACTATGTAAGAATTTCTCCCCAGATTACACAGGAAGTACATTTCCATACAGTCTATGATTAGCTAGCTGTTGATTAATTAGCTAATTATATTCTTTAATATTCCCAATAGTCAGCCTGTGACTGGTAAGCTTGCAATCATGACACACTATTATTGTGACAGATAATACAGAAAATAACTAGATTGCACAGAAAATGCACCACTAAATAAATGACACCACAAAAACTCAAAATACATGTGAGATTTAATAAAAGAAAAAAAAAGTACAAAGTGAGTGGAAAGAAAAGAAAGAAAAAAACCAAACAAACCATGAACTCCAACACGCTGGGAATGACAAAGCAAAGGGATGCAGCCTGTCCCAGTGGGCTGTGTCCCCCACACAGGTCCCCAAGGTGCCTCCATGGCTCCAAACCAGCTCCATCTGCACCCCTGGGGCAGCCACCTCAACCAGGCATGGCCCCCCCACCTCAGAGACCCAGAAAACACAGTTTAATTTAGAAAGCAGACAACATACAGGACGGTAAATGTTTAAATGATAAAAAATTGGATAGTTTTCCCCATTAATACCAATCTTTTACAGATATATAAAACAGCTGGAAGATGTGTAACTGGATGGTTTCAATCATTTCTGAAGGGTACTTCTTTCACTTTTTCTAACCTACGAGATTTTAAGTCTTCAGATTGAGTGAGTGAGAGTATTTGTAATTTGTTAAATAAAATTAAGATACAGAACTACCCTACCACAATACTTAAATCTTGTCTCAGCCAAAAGAAAAAAACAAGTACTCAGGAAAAATATGACTGAGTCCCCTTGGGGAGATTATGATGTTGAACAATCAACTACAAGGACAAGGGATGTCCCTCACAACACAAAGTAATATAATAATCATCATAATGAAAATATTGTTACATACATTCTGAATGTCTTCTTCAGAAAATGCTGTAATTTCTTCACAATGCCCATGGATTTGAAGATTTTTACTCTTTGTTATAATAATATTTCTTAACTACCTGTTATTCTAGGAAAAAATAATTGATCTCTGATGAGCCAGGGCAGAGAGAAATCATTTGCATAGATCTTGCTGGCTGCAGCATGAGATCAGGAGAGAACTCTTGATTGGGAACACACTGGTGAGGCAGCTGGGTGCACACCAGTACCACCAGTTACTGCTTTATCCCAGCATTGGCCTTGGGAAGCAAAATAATGAACCAAAGAGCATTGCTTGCTCAGGCAATTAGTGCAGCACAGTTTCTCTCATTAGCAAAAGATTAATAAAAAAAAATTACTACATGATTGGTCTGTAGTCAGAGGCGAGGTGGAATTGTCTTCTTGCATATAACAGAAAGTTGGGTTCCTTGTACAAGTTTGAGAAAACCACACTAACCCTCCTAACATTTGATAGTTACTCTTTAAAATACATCTAACCTGGAGGCACAGCCTTAAAAATTAAATGTCCAGCTTTCAGCAGACGCCCAACAAGTGCAGAATTTTTATTCTTTCAACAAAAGCCTGTTCTAAAAGGTACCAGTGAGATCTTTGTGAGGTTCTTTTCTACAAGCATCAAGCAGCACTGTCAGTATATCTACAGAAAAGGCCAATGTCCATTGGAAAAAAGTTTAACACCTGAGCATGTATTTAGAAAAGGGAAAAAAAGCTGCTTTAATGGAATATGAGTGTTAAAGAACCTCAGAATCCAGCAAGATGCTGCCCTGCAATAGCCCTGTGACAGCTCAGACCCAGGCTCTGCAGCTCCTTCTGCACGGCACGTCAGGAATTTGCTGACAGCTTAAAGACAAGTCTTTAACAAAAAATGTATCAGAAAAATCCTGTAACATTAATAACTAAAATAAAAATGCACACACTCACAACTAACACTTAGCCAGCCAGTGTTTTTATAAACTATAAAGACACTATGTGAGGGTTAATATAAAATATTTCCTTTCATTTAGCCTAGGATCTGATGGATGGATGGAATTGGGTCCAACTATTTTTCCATGACAACACAGCTAGTAACTCTCTGTTCAGTTATTGCCCTGCCTATTCACAAAATGGTTTCAGTGGAAAAAATTAGTATTGATCCTAATTATTCCTCTAAGCTCAGTTGCCCAGGAAAACAAGGCTGTGATTTCTAGGAGGAGGAGTTGTCAAAAGAAGCACCTTCTACGAGGAACAGAGCCTGTCAGCATAAATACAGTGCACAGCTCAAGAGCAGGGGATTCTCCTTATTTAGGCACATATTAGGTTTAAGGTTAAAGAGTAAAAGTAAAGGTGTTGGCTTAAATAGTTTCCACAACAGTAAATACATTGGTAAGTGACAACTGAAATGTTACACAAATCCTGTAGTTCCACTTTATACAACAAACTCTTATGAAAAACCTCTCTATAAATGTTCTACTTTAGCAGTAAAGAAAATTCAAAACATTGTCCCATTAATTTTATTAACCACTCTCTCTCTCTCCTTATATATATATATATTATAAATGATGTAGATAGTGTTTAGAGTAATTCAGGAATTAATACAGAATTACTGGAATGAGGATTACTCTAAGATTCCTGCAGAAAGCCTAAATGTTGTGTTTTTCTACCCATTCTAAAAACTTGGGAATTTTGTTAGAAAAACAAACATTTCAGCATTCTTCAGACCACTCCTCTCACTGTGCATGTACAGGGTAGGTCAATGAGCCTCCAGCAGTCACCTTGGCCAATTAAAAAAAAAAAAGCAGAAAGCAATTATTTAGCTGGTGGGTAAGACGAGTTCAGTTATGGTCACTTCACACGTGGCTGCTCAATCACTGGGTTTAGAACAAAACATCTCACTTGAGGGATTAGTTGGCTTTGTTTAACAAAATGTACATGTAAGGTTACTTCCTGCAAACCTCCTGATAATTCTGAAAAGAAACCAGCAAGCAGCAGGTCGGAACACTGCAACCACCGGAGATGCTCATTTTCTCTTTCACTTTGGTCCACTCACACAATGTTATGAGAAGGGTCACTCAGGGTGGGAAACTCAAGCAACTTAACACATGAAAGCACCAAGTCCACTCTTGGCCTGAAAGTCTGTGTGTGATTAACTGAAAGAAACAAAACATAAAAAAGCATGAATTAAAGTTATGAATATCAAACAAAAGCGAAGTGTAGCGAAGTATGTTAAAACAAAAAAACAGGAGGACAAACACTGCTGGGGCAGCTGAAGGCTTCAGGTGAGAGTGGCCTGGCACAACCTGCTCAGCACCACAAACACTTCTCTTTCCTCCAACTCCTGCAATTATTCCATCACAATTTTATACTTATTAAAGCTACTAAGAACACTGCCTTGAACCAGGACATGATAAAAAGTTCAACTAGCTCTCCTAAATGTTCTACTTGAGCAGAAATCCCAAACCCCCTTATTTTGAGCTAGCTCACAGGTTTGAGAACAACAACAAAAAAAAAACCCAATCCAAACCCATCCTGGTGATGGTGCACCTCCCCTAGCTGTGCTCCAGAGCTAGAGCCCCCCTGCCCCAGCACCATGTGGGGTTCCCCAGTGTGCAGAGCACAGGCTGTGGGTGCCCCTTGGACCTTTGCACAGCACCAAGCTGCCTCCCAGTCCTGCTCCTGACCATAGCTCCTTTCTGTTGCTACCCAGAAGAGGACTGTGAGTCCAGACTCACATCTGGAGGTGGGCTAAACCCAGAAAAGTGCAGGAAAACCTTTTCTGTTGCAGCCAGGAGCAGAGGGGAAGCTGCAGCATTTCTTGGCCCATGTTCACAGTCCATCCCTGCCACTGGCATCGCTTGCACAAGTTACCATTGTGCTTACCTTCCCCAAAGCAGTCCTGGGTCCAAGAAAGCCCTAAGATTCAGCTCCTAATTCAGATTAAACCCTATTTGCAGCAAAGTATCTTATAATCATTTAGAGTCTCTGTGTGAGGTGCATGTTGAGCATTCTGTAGGAGAGAGTGCTTTGGTTTTAGGACCAACACATTTACATTCCAACAAAATACTCAAATAATCTACCCCATTATCTTCTGCAGGAAGAAACAAATTGCTAGGATGTCAGGACACAGAATGAGCTCCTCTGGTGCTGCACTTCACAGCAGGGAAATGACAGACCACAAGATCTCATCAGCAGTGAGAAGCTGAATGCTGTGCTGTCAAGCACAAACCTGGGTGTTGCTACTCTTGATGGTCTTTTTTCCTGGCCATCTTTAAGAGGCTCAGAAAGCTTTGCTTGCCTGCTCTGGGTTTGACAGAATGCAGTTCTGACTCTTGAGCTCCTTCATGCAAGGGGAAGTAACAAAAAATGCTGCAATAGCAGAATTACCAGTTTGCATGACAGTGCTCCTTGTTTTGCTCCCTAGCCAGTTCCTTAGAGACTGGCATGAACTGGAAGCAGAATAACCCCTCCAACACGTTTTCTTTTTAAACCTGTGTGTCCCATTCCTGGTCTATCAGTACACAATCAGGTGGCTGGAGCAGCAATATTTACATACCCTTGCTCCTGCTGGCTTCAGCAATGTCAGTTAATGTGCAGCAAGCTAAGATAAGAACTCTGCCTTTAGGGGAAAAGAATTTTCTTGTAATCAGAATTGTGCCTTGGAGCTCCATTTCACAACCTGAGTTGGCTGCCACAGAGGCAAGAGTGAACCCCATGGGACCATCAGCCTTTAGAGAATGGCCCCAAATTGCAAATCCCTCCCACCTGCAGCTGCCCAGGCTTCTCTGGGCAGTGCTCAGGCAAAGGAAGGGCTCACATTTCTGCTTGAAGCAAAGAATCAGAAGGATGGGAATTGGGATTCCAAAATCCTCTTTTCTGTATGATGTTTAAACAACTGACCAAACAATAAAGCATCTGAGCAGACTCCCAGCTTTCCAGTGGCAGAGGAGGAGGACTCCAGTTCAGACACTTACTTTTTCTTGTCTTTGTCCTTCTTCAGTGGCTGCTGTGAGGTAGCCTGCAAGGATTGGGACTGCAAGGTTTCCACTGCGACTTTCCTCCTGTTGAACATGTTCATCTCTTCCTCCAGCTCTCTCCTTTTCTCCTCCACCTTCCTTTTCTCTTCCTGGTGTATCCTTTTTAAGTGCTCAAACTTTTCATGCAGCTGGTAGGAGACAGACCCTCTGAGCATTGCATTCAGCTCATTTTGGCTGTGCTAACCCTGCCCCAGGAGCCCTGGGACACCTCCCACACAAATCCCCACCACAGGGACCAATCTGCTGGCAGAATACAGTGCCCACCAAAAGCAGGGAAGACAATAAATTCAGCTCTGCCTGAAACCACACAGCAAACCAGAGGCAGCATGAGCCCTGAAAATGAGCACAGGGGATTCTGGCTCAGCCTGCAGCCTTGCACAGGGGCTGGGGACATCACAGGGTCTTTTGTTCCTCACTAAGGATGTTTTGTTCTAAGGATGGTCCATTTAATTCCTCCCCGGTCACACCTGCTCCTGAGGCCTCACACTGGGGACTGCACTGGACTCACTTTGACTGGGGACCCCAGCCCAGCTGCCCCCTTTACTCTGCTGTCCAGTGAGCCACAAGAGGGAGGTGTCTCTGACAAGGATGCTCACCTAAACTTCCTGCCACTGGCTTTCACTCCCCAGGCAGCAGCCATATTTCCACATGGCACAGGACAGGGAAGACTAGTTTCTGAGGCACCTACACCAGTGATGTGTTTGTGCTTTGGCTGGTGAGGTTTGCTGGAATGTGCTTTCCAGGATTCATGCATTGCTCAGACCCAGATTCCCTGCTGGCTGCAGTTTGGGTTCCTCACAATTTTTGGCACACCCACCTCTCTCTCCTTCTCCTTCAGCTCTGCCTCTGTCTCCTTGACTTTGTTAACAAACATTTGTCTCATTTCTTCCTCTTTCCTCTGGAGCTCACCCAAGAACTCTTTCCTTTTGGTCTCGTATGTTTCTTGGAGGCTGGGGAAGAAAGCAAACGAATTCCAGACTCTCTGGACACTGAAGAGTTAGTGATGGGGAAATGCATGCTTGTCTGTGTTTAGAAAAACAGGCAGGGAAGGGAACATCCAGATCAGCTGCGAAGTTCAAACCCAGCGTTGGTATTTTCCAGTCCGGCACTATAGATTACACCTACAAACCTCCCATTTTTCAGGGCTGTCAGTACCAAACTCTCACTCTAAATTGATGCTGGATGTGAAGGCCACTCACCTGAAGGGCTGGTTGTCTGGATCTGTGTCCTTGAAGCCCATCTCCTCCAGCTTGCACCTCCGGTAGAGCTCGTAGTGGCGGGTGTGGGTCTGCTCCCGCAGGTCCTCCATGTTGACCCGAATCAGCATTTCCCGCAGCTTCACAAAGTCACAGTGACTTTCATTCTCCACTGACAGGAGGGAAGGGACAAGTCAGCAAAGTGCAGGTGCAGTGGAGGAACACAAGGGCACACATGACTGACTCCTGACACTTGCATCCTGAGGAGCCCGTTGTCCTGCTCAGAGCACAACCCCTGGGATGCAGGGATTCCTGCTGCCCTTCCTACCTGCTGGTAGGAATGGCAATCCAAAGGAAGGGCTAGCCAACCCACAAAAGGCTGCAGGGGATGTGCCTGCACTGCTTATCACAGGGCACCTTCATGCAGAGGTGGTGGTGGAGGGCAGAGCTGGGGATGTGTCAGGGTTTGCCTGAGCACACACGGGGAGGTTTGGGGTGGGCTTGTGGCCCCTCACCTTGCACCACTCCCCACGGGTACTGCCGAGCTCGCACCAGCTTGTTCCCAACCTTCACCTCCTCCGTGCTGCCCACCACAGCGAAGGGCAGATGAGCCTGAAACAGAGCCAAGGGCAGGGACTCAGTGGATGGGGTAACCCTCAGAGACCAGCCTGACCCTTAGCTCCCCCTCACCCAGGCACAGGAGCCGTTTCCATGAGTCTCTTCTCTGAACCTACCAACTTCTGAGACTCGGAGCAATCTCTGGGATTTTACTACAGACAGTGGTGCCAGGCCACAGCACAGCTCACCAGCAATGCTGCCTGGGCTGCACCAGCTGGAGAATATTGTAGGAACAGCCCGGTCACTACTGCTCTACTCTACCCCTCTGTCAGGCTGCACCCACCAGGAGCAGGGCACTCCCTGCCCTGCTGAAAGCACAGGCAGGGACATCCACAAACAGGCCCTGGCACAGCAGGGAGTGCGTAGGCACTGCAAGGGATATGAGCAGGATACAACATGTACTCGCTGCTCTCCAAGCCTGCAAAGCATCAGGCACAGTGAGGAAACAGGACACCCTCCTCAGGATTGCAAGGAAGGAGCCAGGGAGCTTCAGCAGGGTGAGGCTGACAAAATCCTTCACGTTTAAAAAGAAATGGATACAGAAGTGTGGAACTCGTAGAGAAGTGGCCAAATATATTTTCACTGGAGGAAGGAAGGAGAAAAAAAAACAAAAAGCCAAGCACGCATGTCTCCTGCTTTTCTCCCCAGTACACACAGCTTGCAATTATTTAAATAAGAGCGAATCTTCCAAAATTTTCATGGTTTCAGCAAAAAAGATCTATTACAATGAAAACACATATCTAGTCCACCCAGAAACCAACTGGTGATTGAATTAAAAAAGAAAAAAAAAAAAGATGGGGGGAAGGATGAAAGAAAAGACAAAACATTTAATCAGAAACAGCTATGCAGGAAAACGTTCATTTTGATGAAAAAGCCACTTTTGATTCAGTTGTTTCTACTGCCATAGCTGCACTCTGATTTGAAAGACAGGAAGCTTGAAAGTGTTTTTGAATGAGCTTCAATCAGGTCTGAATTGATCTCTGAATTTCAAAAAGGACAAAAAATTTTTCTCCTTTACTTTAAATTGGATTTTCTCTGGTCAGCCTCCTTAAGTCACAAGAATAATGTAAATCTTAACTGTCACATTTTATTCAAAGTTTCTTCTTCCTCAAACACAAAGTAGCCTAAGAACAGAAAGAATTGATTTTGAGGAAAGTACTTTTCAAAAATTCAATAAAACAAATCCTAGAGCTAAGTTTCTCCAGAGAGTCCCCAGATTTAACATGGGCGCCACATTTTAATTAATTCTGTATGCAACGCCCTTTGGCATCTGCGAGACCCACAGCTTGACGTTCCAACAGATTTAGTGTCTGGACATTCCCAACGAAACTTGCCCTTCAGATGCATTTTTATGCAGCAATTTAATTTGTCAGAGCTTTTGGCAGCGCTGGAACTGGCAGCGTTACCCACATTCATCACGGAGTTGATCTCAGCCACTGCCTCGTCGTCCGTGGGGAACTGATAGATCTGCACTCCATTGCTGACCAGCTCGCTCATGATCTTGATCTTGAACTTGTGCAGCTCGCTCTTGGAGATGGTGTCTGCTTTGGCAATAATGGGGATGATGTTCACCTGGAGCAGAAGGAAGGACAAACACCCAGGTGAGCAGCAGCTGGGTGAGCAGCTGTGTTGAGCCTGGGGGTGACCCAGATCCCGCCCCACTGGCTGTTTTACATCTCCTAAAATCACCTTGGAGCTCTGTTTACACAGGAGCTGCAGCCCAGCTCAGCTGAACACTAGAGGGAAGAGTTTTTCCAGCACTCAAGTGGCTACAAGACTTCAGATAAAGCACAGGCCCTGTACTAAGTACACAAGGAGCAGATCAAAGCCCCTGCTCTCCCTGTTTTGTTACACACGGGAGGGAGGCAGCCACAGTGCAGCTGTCACGTCCCAGCTGTCACCCATGCACTCTGGCTGTGCTGACAGGGTGTTTTACAAGACAAGCACAAGGATGAGATGCACACTGAGCTGATGTGAAGCCTTCCCATGCTCAAGTAGAAAGAGCAGGGATTCCTCAGATGCTCTGACAGCAGCTGATGATCCTCTCCAAGGACTCCACGAGCCTCTTGGTGAGGATCACAACTTGGGTGTGCCATGTGGATTACATGGAGAAAGGTGCAGGGTGCCACACAGCAGACATTTATTTTATGCTATTCTTGCTCAGCTTTGGTTTCACATCAGCCAGCAGTCACTACACCCCACACAACTTCATCCACCTGGGCTTCAAAGCCACCCACAAGCTGCACACTGGGGAGGTCTCCCTGTGCCCACCAAGACCAAAAGTAAACAAGGGCGACATCCCACATCCATCAGGAATGATGGGGTTCATTATGGCCTCATGCTTAAGAGAGCTACAGTGAGGCTGGATCTATCACAGCAATCTCTGCTAGATAACGCTGCTGTGCCCAGAAAAGCCAAGTGTGATACTGCAAACCACTGCTTAAACCAACAGCAGAACTTGTCTGTCTGAGCAGCAGCCAAATTCATAGCAGTGAAACACAAGAATTTAGACAAATAAGGGGAAAGTCTGATTTGCCATCTAACATTTCCCAACAGCCAACTTTTTTGTCCTAGAGAGCTGAAATTCATAGCAACCAGTTGGTCTCCAGTGGGTGGGTGCCCATTAAAATAAATGGCTTTGCTTTCTCAGCACAAGTTCTCTGTAGAACAGTGTTTTTCCACACTTCTTGGGTTCCCCCTGTGCCACTGCTCCCTCCCTCCCTCCCCTGTCTCTGTTTAGTGGTTTAGCACTCACTAAACTTAAGAGCATTTACTTACACTGAACCAAAATAGTCTAAATTTGCTCATTGCAAATGTATCTGAGAGAATAAATTCCTCTTTTTCTCAGCCACTGACCTGGACTCTTTTACCAAGCCCCCCACAGAAAAAGGCCTGCTGCTCAGTGCACAGCTCAGCAGGTCAGTGTCCTCATTACAAAGGTAAAATAGCCATGGCCACAGCTGGGTGTCCCCATGACCTGCTAAGAGCTGAGGAGGCTTGGACTCACCATCTCCCAGAGAAAAAGGGTCAGCTCAGGGCTCACATCCCTTTTCAATCAGCCCAAGCAATTTCCCCTTCTTTTTCCAAGGGGCACCAGCCCAGGCCTGCTTCCAGCAGTGTGGGAGGTGCAGAGCCTGGAGCCTGGTGTAGCTTTCTAGAGCAGAGGCTCTTGGTCACCACTGTGGTCTCAGCACGAATCAAAGAAAGCACAAACCAAGGCTGGTTTGAGTGCCCTCAATCAGATTTCTTGTCTTTTAAAAAGGCAACTCAGTGAACACCTGCTGGCACAGAGTTCACAACACAAAAGGGTTTTACAAGTTTTGTTTCCAATAATCAATAGCCACATCAATACTGTGGAGGTGTGGATATGGCATTTGAGTGTAGTCCTAAGTCTAGGATGGGTTCATTTCTTCACAACACAGAGAAAGGATGGAACAGTTGAACTGCATGTTCAGTTCCTCGCCACAGCACCTTCCACACACCCACCTCCATGCAAAGGCCAAGTCTGAGGCACAGGGATTAGTGACAAACTGATACATAACTAGCTAGACAAGAAAAGTCACCTCTTCTCCTGAACAGGTTTTAAAACCCAACAAAAGGAAGGAATGTCAGAACATGAGGGTTCTCTCTCCACTCTTTTTACACAAATAATGTTGATCTTGGGTTGAAGGCAAAATCTTAGAGCAACATTCTTGTATCTCATGGTGGAAAAGCAATATTCTCTATTTAAAGATCTAGTAACAAAATCATGCAGTTGACTACTGGCATGTTACCCCACGGAATGTGACAGGGGTGAAGTGTCCCCTTGCCTGTCAGCCCGTGAGCTGGAGAACTTTGCTGGAGCTGGAATCATGACCAGAGAAAATCTATGCTTCAGACAAGACAGGGAACTCCCATTCACACAGACAAAAATGCACCTCCTTCTCAAGTCTTTCTGACCAGAGTTGCTTCTCATCTCCAAAAATAAAGCTTAGAAGAACTTGTCATTTGGAAGAAAATTTTGCTGATGCTATAGGACTGCAGGCACTTCTGTCCTGTGAAATACAGCTGAATTATTCCCCATCTCCAAACTGTTCCTGAATGCAAGTTGCAATGAAGCCAACAGGCAAATCCTACTTTGGAAGCCAAAGAGCTGAGGCACAGGCTGCCTGAGGCATCCCCACCTGCCTAGGATATGTGATCTCTGGGAGGGCAGGCAGTTAGCCACAGCTCAAACAGCACATGCTGACTGAAAACCAGCCAGGGACAAAGCAGTGAGCTCCAGGACCCTTATGGCTGCACACACTGTGCCACTATTTCCCATGACAGGGCTGGATTTTAAATCAATAAATCACCTTCTCATCTGATACAAATGCACTATTTTTTATCTCCTCCTTTTCCCAGGTTAAACCCAGTGGAAAGTCTACACCTGTCATGCCCTATGTGCTTCCCACTAGCAGCCAGCCAGCCAAATTCCATCTACCTGCAACAACTTCTGAAGATGCTTCTGCTCTCTGGCTGTAACTAAATACCCCAGATAACAGCTGGCCATAAGCTCAGCCAAACAGATATTGTCTTACAGTACAGTGGAAGATTCTGTTTACAAAACAGCTTTACCCAGAAGGGATTTCGTAAACTTTACACTAAAGGCAAGACTGGTTATTGAAATTGCCACAGAGAGTCAAAAGCCTGCCCAGGAACACACACCATGCCACTTGTGGGCTAAAGCAAAGGTGGAACTGAGTCATGGTCCTACAACTCCCTGTTAAACCAGCCCCAGAGGCTGAGCCAGCAGAGCACAGAGCAAAGCTTTGCCTCTGATGTACCCCCCACCTGCACAGGCTCCACTCTTCAGCTGGAGAAGAAGGGCCACACAAAGCTCTCCAAGAAGCAGGGCAGGTTCAGGTGTGCTCACAGAACAGCAGACAGGAGCCAGTGCACATCCCCTCTGCTCAGTATCCACTCACTGCTCCCATCTGGAGAGGGCAGAACTGCCTGGGCTTTGCTGACACCCCAGTTCTCTCTGCACACACACCAGCCCCCAGCACAAATGGTTCATTTGCAGTGGGGAAGGGGCACAGCACTGCGAGCACAAACCCTCAGGGAATGCCTGGAAAGCACCCTGATGTCCTGGGATGACACCAGTGCAGAAATGTAACATAAATCCCTGATGCCCAGAAAATATCAATGGGCTCCACTTGCTTATTCATTTCCATGTGCCCACTTGTGTGAGGCCACCACAGCATGAAATCCAGGATGTTCTCATGCTGTGGCAAGAAGGGGGATGAGAACAAAGGCATAAAATTACTCCAGAGTGGGCTATTAAAGTGTAAGTTTGGAAATATAAAAGGTTTGCCCGTGCACAAAGTTTTCGTCTTTTCACAAGCACAAAGGATTTATTTCGGTACTACCAAAGGACCACATGAAAGGCAACCACAGGGAGATGTGAAAAATAGGGAATGAGAAGGAAAGGAGAGAAATGTTTTGTGGGACCACCAGCACCAAGGGAAATAGTGCAAAAGCTTTTCTCCAAAAATATTTCTGGGAATATGTAATGCTGGCACTGTACCAAGAGACAAAAGTTTATTAAGGGAAAGTTTTCAGATTCCTGATGAAGTCAGTGTAACAGCCACTAAAGCTACAAACAGCCCACTGCAATGGGAAACCAGTGCCTGCCCTGGACTGGGGCCAAGGAAAAGCAGGCCATGAGCCCTAGGTGGTAAGGGCAAGCAGCAGGGACTGCACAAGGGGAACTCAAGCTACCAGGGAAGTCCAGCAGAGCAGCATGTGAGCAATGGCCAGAGAAGAGAGTGCTCCCTCAGCATAATCCAGGGGATCCCCAGGTCCTGTAGGGTCCCACCTGCCATGCCTGCCCCTCTGTAGGCTGAAGAGCACCTGCCACCTGAAAGGAACCACCCTGCTGCTAAAACACTGCTCTGAAAGACAGGAAATTATTGAGAAGAAAATAAGAGATTCTGCTGCCACTAGTGACCTTTGAAGCCTCCTGCAGCTCCCTGGAATTCAGCTGGAACACCCAAAACTATGTCAGAAACTTGCTCCCAGCTGCAGGAATACAAGCAAGTAGCTGGTTAGGTAACACCCTGCCCCCTAAGGCAGAACAGCTTATGCACAAAGAAACAACCCTAGCAGACCCTCTCATGACCCACTTTTAGGATTCCTATGACCTTGAGCATTCCTCAGCATACCTACACTTTAAGAAGATACTGTGATCTCCTATCCAGATGACCTGGCACTGCCAGCAGTGACAACTCACACACTCCATGTGCACCAGCACACACAGCCAATGCTTCTCCTCAGCCCTGAACACCACCTCAGGACAACTACAGTGTTGGTGGCTCTCAGCCCCTCTGTCCCTGCTGACAGGTGAGGACAGCAAAGGGGACTCCACAAGTTAACCGCTGGAGCTGGAAGGCACCCTCACCTGCACACCCAAGAGAGCTGCAGCTGATGGCTTTGATAAATATCAGCTAATCTGGGTAAGATTCTTACAGTAGAGGGACACTCTGGAATTTACACAACCAACTGGAAAACAGGTTTTCCTTGCCATTCTTCAGGAAAGTCAGAGAGAAAACAAGCACAGGATCTCAGCAACCACCAGGCCAGACAAAGCTTTACCAGAGTCCTAAGAATGGCTCAGCCATGCAGGAAGGAGTCCAGCACTTGCACAGAAGGAACAAAACCTTCCTCATGACAATCAGTACCAACAGAAGCATTCCAGAAGGAGGGACTACAGTCTCCAACCCCCTACCTTGCTATCCAGCTTCTTCATTGTCACCAGGTCCAAGGACTTGAGCGAGTGCCCGGTGGGGGTGATGAAGTAGAGGCAGACGTGAATCCTCGTGTCGTGGTAGTTGAAGAGAGAGCGGCGGATTTTCAGCTCCTCTTGCAAATAGTTTTCAAACTGCGTATCAATGTACTCTACGATTGGCCTGTAACTAAAACCATCCCATTAGCAAACCAGCTACTGGAGCACAAATCTAAACCATCTAAAGGCTGAAGGAATTCTCCTAGACATTCCATGATATCACTTAAAAACAACAAGACTCAAACAATTTAGCTTTGCAATGGGAAAAGAGCAGTGTTTACACACAGACCTTATAATCCAAAGGTTGCTGGAGATTCCTGAGACTGCACTGCAAAGTCTAAGGACAGTGGAGCACAGAAAGATGACTACTTTCCCACATCAATCTTTGCCTAGATTTCAGGGCTCAGCTGTCTGTCTCTAGCAATGCAACATGACCAAGGAGACACCTTGGAATCCCAGAAAGCCTTTACCTGGGGCTTGAACAAGACGCCTGTGTAGTTAAACGAGGCAAGTTCAGAACAGATAATTCCTGACCCTGCTCTGAGGACAGCTGCTTAACAGCTCACGCTCCTGGAGGACAGCAATCTCTGCTGGAAAGACCTCCTGTGACCTCTCTTGCCTCTACCCTTTATCCCCAGAACCAGAGTCACCACATGTAGGCAGCGACTCCTTTAACAGAGACGCAGACACTTCTGCAGCACTGCAAGGGGAACTGCAGGCAGCTGACGCCTAAGCACGAGGCAGGCCCAGAAATGCCGAGCAGATGGCACAAGACCTGCCTTTCGTCTTTATTTATCTGATCCCCAAATCCAACTGCATCCACAATGGTCAGCTTCAGGTGCACATTGCTCTCCTGCAGGTCGTAGGTGCGCGGCCGCAGGCGCACGGCGCTCTCGTAGTGACTGGCTTCCTCCGTCTCAAAGGTGGTGTTGAAGAGGGTGTTCATCAGCGTGGATTTCCCAATGCCAGTCTCACCTAGGGAGGACAAATCAGCAGCTCGCTGCAGCATGAATTTGCCACAGGTACTTCAAAGCACATTAATTAGAGAACTGAATTACACTGGGCAAGGTCACCACAAATTGTTTGTGGACAGACATGTAATTGTCACACGGGTGTCTGCCTTCTTGAAGGCATCCCATGCTGAATGCAAACAACATAGAGCACTTGGGTCTTGTCCCCCATTGTCACACAAAACACAACAGCATAGCAAAACACACTATTTTCCTTTCCATGACCCCTGACTTTGCTTGGGATTCTGCACCAAAGAAGCTGTGGAGAGGACAATTTTAGTAGCCATTGAAAGACACCTGGGATGCAGCACAAAAACTTCCATCCCAGAATATTTGGCTGACAAGCTTTTTGTGAACCAGAAAGGCTTTGAACTGCTGTTGCTGGTAATGAAACAAGACTGATATGTTCCAGTTTGGCCTAGAAAGGGCCTCATTTAAATTCCTTATTCACTACACACAGCCCTATTGGTCATGGGGGTAAAGAGAGGCAAAATCCAAGGAAATAACCTTCTGCTCTCTGCTCATTGTCCAGGCAGTCCACCCAGCTACCACTTCAGCAGAGACAGGCACTGCTGACAGTGGTGAGAGAGCAGAAGGGGGGAAAGGTTCTGCTCTACAGAGCTGCCATGTCTACTGCCACGGGCTTTGGACTCTCTCCTTCTTCCAGCACCTCAGGCTCTGCTCTTCACAGGAGAATAAACACCTCAGAGTGTCAGAGTGGGGCAAAAGTACACACTGCTTCCTAGCAGCTGTGGCTAAGAGTTGTGCAAGGAAACAAAGCCAGCTGGTGCTCTAGATTAATCTGAAAGCACACATATGAAGAACTCACTTCCTGATGTAAGCTACATTCTCCTGTGGGCACTGCTGGAAGTAGGAACTGGCAAACAGGGTGGGGCTTTTTCTCTCTTGTCCAAAAAAAAACTTTTAAAAAGCTAAATGAGAACACAGAAATATCCATTCTGGTACCCCCACGAACTACACTAATTAAAAACATATTGACCTCTACTGCAATTACCCTTCTGCTAAGAACAAATCTATGAATTTCAACTGTGATTTCAGCCATGTTTTTTATTTGTGGTGTGGATATGCAAAAGTGACCTGGGTATGGTACAGGCACCTTGTGTAAGGTGTCAGGGAGTCACTGCACAGTCTATACAAAGCCATAGGAGCTGCTGTCTCTTGATGAATTTCTGCTGGTCTAGCAGGTTACAATACTTCAGACCTCATACACCCTACAAGTGATGCTCATCTCACCACTGAAAGGCACTGGTCTCTAGTACTCCTGCCAGCATTGCCTGCTAGATCACATCAGTACCAAAATTAAAAGCCAAGAATATAATGAGGTTATTTAAACTCAGTATGGAACACTCCCCCTCCCTTTCCAAGCACAGAGATGACCATGCCTCATGCCCTGTGACACCTGGGAAAGCACTGACCAGGCACAGCTCAGACACAAACCTCTTGTGCCCACATTTGGGGTGCAGGCTTACACTCAGAAATGACCAAGTTATCAACAGCAACTCTCACATAACCCATGGTACATCTGACTGTATCTACCTAGACATCATACCCAGCAAAAGCTGCTCCTGCCAGCCACCCCAACCCCATTTTGCCTATGGAAATACTTAACTTGCTATATACAGCCCCTCCTTTGATCCTTCCTATTGCAAAGCTTCTGCAGCAGAGATGATGAGCAATACCCCACTGATTGCAGAAACTCTCCTGGTTTGACTCAATGTGCTTTTTAAGTTTGGCATTTCTGACTTGCTTAAATCACTGCCAAGGCTCATGGCATAGCAGGACACTCAAGAAAACCTGGTCCCAACCTCCCCCCATGCCTGTTTGCAGAGTGCTCACCCACACAGAGGATGTTGAAGCTGAAGCCTTGTGTGACAGACTTGCTGACCAGCTGGTCGGGGAGGCTGTCGAAGCCCACATGGCCTCCCAGGGAAAGGCTCCTCTTCTCTTCATTCTGGCAGGGAGAAGAAGCCAGATTAGCAAACTGCACTGAGATGGCAAATCCGACTGATGAGACCAAGATCACCCACCCTCCTGGGCACTGCGAAGCCCAGCAAGAGCTTGTGTTTGGCACACCACAGCACAAACCCCAACAGCCCCCAACAACAGGCAAGAGGGTGTGAAACACTGATATACAGGGGGAGCTGGGAGAACTGAGCTACCACGCTCCAAAGTAAAGAAAACACTAGTGTGAGCTTCAACTACATGCAGCGATCAACAAAGGAAAACCTACTACAGAGTGTTTTAACACTCATTTATCTTTGACTTTTCTTGTATTTTATTTTCTTAAACCCTCCAGCAGTGAATTCAGCTTGACAGACTCTGCATTTTTCCCTGAGTACTTGTCTTTCCCCCTTTGCTATTGCCACAAGCAGCGAGGTTTGTTCACTCAGTCACTGGGGGTGCCAGTGGCACAGGAACCCTCTTGCTTTACCATCTGTGACCACACAGTTTTCCACCGTTCCTCTGCTGTTCCTGTTCCTGCCTCCCCCGTGTGCACTTTGCTCTCCCTTCTGTTTCCTCCCTCCCCCAGAGAAGCTGATCACCTGTAGAGGCTTTGCTTAGGAACTAAGACAACAAAATCCGAGGAGACAGCAGCTCTATGACCCGTGCTATGACCTAGAAAGGCAGAGCAGAGCAGCTGTAAGGTCCAGCAAAGAGGAGCTGACAGAAGGATAATTTCTCTTTCTAGTGGCTAAAACCAGGAAAGTTTGGAATTTCAACAGATGCACACCTCCCTGCACAACAAAGAAATGATGTTTGAACCCAGGGATCAGACCACCATCCCTGGAGCCCCTCAGGCACTCTTATCCACCCATGGAAAAGCAAAGGAGACAGGACTTCAGAGAATGAATTGTGATTCACTCACCCTCACAATTTCTTTGGTAATTCATTTTCTTGTTTTTCTTAATCACCAGCACACATGGAAGATGGGAATGGAAAAAAATGTCTGCCCTTGGTTTGGCTCTGGTTCTTCTGTCTGTTCCTGACAATTGAAACTTAATGTCCCAGCACTAAGACTGAGAGACAAGAGCATCCCTGAGAAGAGCCTAAGCTGCCTGACAAACTTAAATGAAGTCAAGAGGAAAATAAATTATGTGATAAGCCTTGTGTATTGCTCTGTGCCTGTAGTAAGACTGCTAAACAAAACATAAACCTTTGTTCAACTGCATCTTAGTCAAAGCTTCCTTTAGCTCTGCTTTTGGTAGAACAAATATTCTCAGCCTTGTAAAATAAACCATTTAAATCACAAGAACAAGTTGTGAAGGGCTGAAACAGCTTCTATGCCTCACACACAAACCTTCTGGCTGTTCTGCTTAGCATTTTTTACCCACTTTCAGATTTTAGCTCATGCTTTCCTGGACAAAAACACAATTGAATCATAGCTGGGCTCCTGTGCTCCATCCTATTCTGTCCAATCAGGATCAATCACACTCCTTAACTTAGTAGAAAGAGCAATCATTTAAAGTTTCCATTTGTAACTGATGTCAGCAATTAAGGTTTTGAGATGGCCAGAGTTTATGTGAATTAAAAATAAAGACAGGGAGATATTCAAGTTTAACTTTCTTCAGTGTCAGCACAGGGAGATGCTACAGCTCAGACCCCAGGATACAGGGTGTTTTAAAAGTGAATTGTGCTGCTCCAGTCAGCTGAATGCCGAGCTGTGGACCTTGCATGGAGTGGTACAACCACACTGGGAAGGGGAACCTGGGACACGTGTGTGCTGGGAGAAGACTCAGAGTAGATTAGGTCTGGTTTTCCCCTTGAGGAAGAGGCTGTCACAAGGTGCAGGAAGCCACTGCAGGCACCAGTTGAGCTCGAGGGGCTTCCTCAGGCTCTCAGCCCAATCTCTCAGCCCCCGCTTCTCATCTCCCCCGTGTCCCTCTGAGGCACCACTTTACAGAGCTCAAAATGCCAGTTCCCACCACTGCAATGCGGTGACAGCCGAGCAAGCTGTTCCCACAGAAAGTCACCGAGTTTGACGGTTACACTTTGTGTCTTTTCATTTTAAATAATAAACAAAAACAAGCAAACAAAAACACAAACCAGAAGCCTGGAATGACATTTTGGATGGGAAATAAATAAAGGCTGCCGATGGCTATGATTAGGCTGAAAGTGCCTGAGGCTGGGAGGAGGTTTCCAGGCAACAGGCAGCACCATTGCTCGAGATTTTAAAATAGGCTCCAGCTCAGCAAGGCTGCATTTAAATAGGCTCCAGCCAGGCAAGGCTGCATTGAGAACTCAGTCATGCCTTGGCTGCAGGAAACCCAAATGCATCCACACAGGGCTTTTTCTCTTCTTTTTTTGGCACTCAGGGGCTGTTCACTACAGGACAGGAATACACCTACTCAGAACCGCTCACCGTCTCTCAAAGCTGCTAAACCAATGAGCCAAACTTCAGTGGAATAATTTTTGCCGGTGACCTTGAAATGCAATTTCCTTTATTTCTGTAAGCAACAGAAATAACCTGGTTCAAGTTCAAGGCACTGCTGATACCAAAGCAGAAAACCATTTGCTGTGCTTGCAGTGTGTTCAGCTGTCATTCAGCTCCAAAGGGATTTTGCTGTGTTAGGATAAACAATGGCAACTGCTACTGCAAAGTTTTAAGACTGAGAAAAATAAAGAAAGGGGGGGGGAAAGTTGTCACTGTTTTATTCTTTCCCTTCAATCCATCGAGCTTGGAAACCTGACAGCCTTGTGAATACAATCACTACTTCTGCTCGCTTGTGGAGTTTGGTGTGTGAACCTGTGCTGGAGAGGAACCTGCCCACACCCTGATGAGCAGCCCCAAATGAGCAGCCCTTCTGGCCAGCTCCCACATGCCAGGGTGGCCCAAGGACAGCTTGAAACAGTTCACCTGCTCCTAAAGACAAGGTCACACTCCAAACGGAACCGCTTCCAGCAGAAGCAGCCAGCCTGCCACACTCAGCATAAATAATCAATCCAGAACACAAATGCTACAACAAATGAGGGCAGCAGTAATGCAGCAATGAATGTGTGTGTGTGTGTGGGGGGGTTGTTTGTGTTTTTGTTTTAAACAAAAGTTAAGGATTTCAGTAGAACTTTCTCCATATTTTGTTACTTTGTGGCAGCAATGACACTGCCTTGCAGGATAGGAGCTGGGCAGGTCATATGGCAGAGCCAGATGGGATCAGCCACTGCCAGAGCCAGGCAGGAACACAGCCCTGCCCTTTCCACTTGCACTGGTCTCTGCAACACTCCTACCCTCCACAACACTCAGTGTGTCAGGTCCCTCCATCTCATGGCAGGTAGAGACAGATCTGCTGCTTCTGACCAGGCAGGAGCCCATCTTGGGGCTGCTCCTGAAGCCCATTTCATCATTACACAATGTGATAATTAAGAGCCTGCAATGGCTCCAGGGGGGGAACTCTCACCTCAAGTAGTAACTGCAGCCCTGAACATCCCTTCTTGGGTCATTAATAACATCCTATGATGGGGCAGCTACAAGGGTTTTACTTGCAGTCTTTGAACATGCTCTTCAAGGATTTCTGTGCCTTGACCTGATCTTCACGCTTGAAGCAGAGAGCCAAGGGGATAAATCATAATTTGAATCTGGAATTTTGTGGGAAATGAAAGATTCATCTTAAGAGCAGATTTTATGTATTTTCAAATCCAAAGTCTTTTAAACGTTTTCACAACTGTTCTGTCCAGGCAACAGGCACAGAAATGGCACCTGGGGGGCATGGCCACAGGAACAACAGCCATCCCAGAGGGACACCAATCTTCAGCTCTGATTTGACAGAAACATCACAGAGCCCTTTCTTAGCATGCAGTGGAAAGACAGACATGCCCTTTGGTAGCACAGATGGACACATTTAGCTGGGCACCACAAGAACTGAAATGAGACCTCCAACCACAGTGCTTCAACCGTGCTGCCATGCACCAGGCACCCCAGACCCTGGACACACCCTGCTGGAGGCTGAGGATGCATTTGGGATGCACAATGGCACACCAGCCCATTCCTGTGGCCATAGCAGCACAGAGCTGCCCAGGGAACCAAAAACTGTGCTTTAAACCCACACTGGCTTCCAAGCCCATCCTCAGCAGGGCTGCCAAGGCTGTGCCCTGCAGCAGGACCGCAGGGCTGGCAGGAAGATGGAGAAGTATTGCTGTGGGCAGCTGGCCACAGGCCACATCCACTGCAGATGATATGTTATTTGGGCCTTTACTGCAAGTCAAACAAGAAAATGCAGCAGAGAAACACAGAGAGACCAAATCCAGATCCACATAAGAGGGTCAACACAGCATCACATACTAATTAAGATTCTTCTTCATAGACAGTGATTAAAGAAACCTGTGGGAAGTGCACAGGCTACAGCTTCAAAGCGTGTGCCTATGATTCTTCAAAAAATAAAAACCCGATCACAGTTTCTCTTCATGCTTCACCTCCAAATTAGCATCAGTTTCACTCTGCGTCATTACATTTTTCAGCAGCTTGTTCCAGGAAAAGTGGTTTTACCACTGCCTGCACAACCCAGGGGAATGTCAGCAGTGGAATCAGTTCCATGTTCAGCTGCCCCTCAGCTGCAGAGTGTTCCTAGCTGGAGCTCCTGGTGCAGAGCAGAGCAGCTTAATGCTTTTAGATGTGCTGCCCCTGCTTCCTTTGCCTTCACCAGGGGCACTATAGACAGAATGGATCTTGTATAGAGAAGATCATTCTGCTATCACTTGGTTAAAAAATATATCTCTAGAAGTATCATCTTTCAATTAATCCCACCACAAAATTCTCCTTAGTGACATATGCTTGTGTTTTTTGCTTGAGACAGCCCTCGGGCTTTTTTACTTGAATGATGCAGGTGAAAGCATATGGGTAAACAAAAGCACAATCACAAATGGTGATACTTTTTTTTTTAAATGGTGATACTTATTTTTAAGAACCTGGCATGATGGGACTTGTAATGTAAACCCTGGGCCCTGCTTCATCAGCGAACATGCAACTGGTGAATAAAACCAAGAGGGAAAACAAAAAGTCACATGATTTAGCTGATAAACAGTGATGACTCTTGGATGTATACCCCGAGGGACAGCACAGAACTTTTCTGTATCTGAGCTGCCCTTTCCCATTTCTACAGCCCAAAAAAACATAAGTGAGAAGGATGAACAGCTGACATTTTCCAAGGCCAAACAGAAAAGACCTACAGGGAAAGAAGGAAGGAAATTAAGCTTTCTCTCCTTTCTGCTACATGAATAGGGCTTACACTTGAGCAGTAACCTTCAACCCAAAGGTGACTGCTGCTCCCAAATGCTCCCTCTGCACCATCAGCCCAGGAGGCTGCAGCTATCCACATGCCAGCCCTACACAGGGAGAAGCTTGTGTCTTCCAAGAGCTCACTAGGCAGCTGTATTTTAGGTCCTTCTCTTCCCAGAGTTTTCCCATTTACATTTTACACACACACACACAGAAAACACAAAGAGGCAACAACACAACATCTGCATGGCACTTTTCCACAGCACTTCAATTCCTACTAATGAGACACGCTTTTGTTTCTAAATTCCTCAATCCTGGATGTCACCTTGACCTTACACCATGACAAATCCTCCAGTGCTTTGCAGCCTGGGCCCAGGCATTGTCTGTCACACCGATGCCACGCAGCAGGTCTGTGGCACCTGGTGATCCCCAGGGGAGCACTGCTGTGCCCTGCAGGGGACACACGGACATGGAGCGCCAGGCACAGGCAAAGTGCAGAACACACACGGATCCTCTCCCCTCCGATTTACTGTCAAATCAAAACACAAAGAAAAACCAGTGCTAGCAGATTGCAGGTTCCAGACCAGAGTGAGTGTGAAGGCAGCAGCAGGAAGAGCAGGGAAGGCTCCCCAAACCCTGCCAGGCACAGCCACGCTGCCGCTGCAGAGCTGCTCAGGGGCTGGCCCGGCAGCCAGCACAGCTGGGGACTGCTGCTGGGCACAAAACAATGACTTCACCCTCTCCATGCCCCATCCACAATCCACAACAGTGTGTGCAACACAAAGATTAATACATGCACCAGTGGCGTTTGTAGGATGCTATTCCCTTGTGTCCTGCATGGAAAGACATGGAATCAGGAAATCATTCCATCCTGATGCAGGGAGTCTCATTTTGCAACTGAGCAGAGAAAGGACTGAGTGACATCTGGCTGTTTATCCAGCCCAAGCAGAGCAAGCTGGTCCCAGGTACAGGCTCGTGTGCTGGCACAGCAGCAGCTGCAGTGCCAGCCACAGGCACTGCCTGGCCCCTCTCAGGCTGGGCACTTCAGGCAGCAGTTCTACAAACCACAAAACAGAGAGGGGCTGCTTCAGGGTCAGCACTTGCAGGTCCCTAGGCCAACCCCACAACTTCCCCTAAATGCCCACAGCTCCAAGATTCCTTACAAAGGCACTTGTAGTTATCATCATTTCACAAGCACACTGAGTCATGGAGCAGTTGAGTACTTGCCTAGAGACCTTTGGGCAAACAGTGTCAGAAGCCAAATTCAGCTTCTTTGTCCAAGCAGGCACTCCCTGGGGCTTGGCCCAGCTTCTGGATCAATGCAGAAGAATTTGACAAATTACCTCTCTCTGGAGAATCTCTCCATCTCTGAATGCTGGCTCAATAAATGCCACTTGACATTTGCAAAGCGACAGCAGTGAGTACAGACTCATGTTTCCATAAGAAAATACCTCTTTTGCCTAGCTCAGAGCTGAGGGGCAGTAAACAGCAACACCACATCTCATGTACAAAAAATACCTCTGTGGTGTGAGCACCATTCAAAACACTCACTATCACACATGAAAATATTACCTGTCTTGCACTCCCAGGCTACTATTAGATGTATAACAGCATCACTGAATGAGATTGCACTTTGCAGCCTATTAAGCAGAAGGAGATGGTCCAAGAGAAGTAATGAGACCAGATTTGACAGCGAGAGGATTCTGAGCATAGTAAGTCTTAAAAGAAGGCTCAACAGAGGTGGAGTAAGCATGACCTTGTGGGTGCCTTTGGCACTGGAGACAAAATGAAGCACACTCAGCTGGGGCTGGCCAATAGAGCTCTCAGCACCTCTTAGGCTAAAATCATCACATCTAAATGGCACCTAATCTCAAGGAGATTTGCAAAGTGCAAGCACACACCCAGTTCTGAAGGTTTTCAGTTAATCTTAAGAATGGGCTTAAAATTTCAGAGCCTCATCGTGGAGCACTTAATAACAGGCTGGGGAAAGAAGAAAGGAAGAAAAAACAAGCCCCCGGGTGTGGGGTTTCTGCTGATTTAACACTTGTCTTACCATACCAACAATAGATGAAGAGCTTCATCTTCTCTGCTGCCTCCTGCTCCTGCCCACTCTGGTGGTGGTACATGGTCAGTCAACCAGGATGCACCTGAGATCGTGAGGCTTCTATGCCTACGCAGGGAGGGCAACTGTTGTTTTTCCCTGTTGTAGCAACCCTAAAGAGCTGCAAAAGTTAACACGGTGATGCCTAACACTGCTCTTCCCTCCAGCAACGGCAGGGCAGAGCCCCAAGTGCCTTCCCTTCCTTCTGTTTTCCAACATGCAGTACACAGGAGCACAGCCACATCCAAGCCAGCTCTCCGTGCATGGGACGCTGTGCCAGCCAGCCACCTCCAGTTGCTGCACGCTCACAATGAGCTTCCAGCCTACACTGGAGTCCCCCCAAAAAACCTCACACTAAACCAACACTATTCCCAGCCCCCTCCTCTTCCCCCCCTAAAGCGCTCTTCTAAGAATGCCAAGAATTTTCCCAGACACTCAAGCCTTTATTCATATCCCTCCTGGCTCCCAGCTGCACTCAAGGCAGGCAAAAACATCACTGAAGAAACCACATATGGAGTCACCACCAAGACATGCCAAGTAAAAATTAGAGCCACTTTATATTAAAGAAGCAAGAAGGCTCAAGAACTGAGGTTCTTGCCTTGCCTCTATTTTTGAGAGCTCTTTACAAACTTTAAGACCAGCAAGTGACCAGTGAGTGCATTGTGAAGTGCAATGATCAGCACCTACAGAAAACAAATATTTCAAAAAAATCACTGGTCCAGTGCCAGCGTTTCACAATGTGCCACGTGCCCCAGGGCAGCCTGGGGGAAGCAGTGGCTCTGCTGCACACCAGCGAAACCCAGTGCTGAACACACACTGCAGCCTCCTCCTGTAAGCAGGTGGACAGGGATTTCAGCGAGAAACCAAGCTCCTTTGAAGGGAGGAACTCCTTAGGCAAACTCCTTAATTGCTTTCCTGTATCCAAGGTACTGGTGCCAAAACGCGTCTGGATTCCCGCGGCACACCTTGTGCTGTAACCCAGCAACCAGCCGGGGCACTCCCAGAGCCTGCCAGGAGCAGGGACCTGCACACTCCACGTGCTCCCCTTCCGCACCAGCCTGCTCCCTTCAGCACTTGTGAGCACACAGCTGAACCGAGGGCATTGCCTCCAGCATCACTTCAGCCCCAGCAGTCTTTCCTCCTTCAAAAAAACACAACAAACCGCAGAACACAAAATAAAAAACCTACACACAGCTACAGAATCAAATGGCACAGGCTTAAAACATCAGTTTTTGCTGATGCTCAAAGCCAAGTCTCAAGGGAGAGTAAAGCTCCTCATCTTCTTATACCACACACATCCAAGATGATCCATTCACAACCTGTGAATGCAACATCAGTTTTAGTTTTCTGCAAACAAACTGACTGTTTCTGGCTTAAATTCCTCTCATTTTTACACCATAAGCAAAATTCCCACATGCTTCTTTTCTTAAGCTGCTATTTAGTGATTTTCCTATAGCATTTATAAAGCCTAATTAATTAATTGTGAGGTCTTTCCTAATCAAGAGAGGATTAAATGGGCATTTTGTCTCTATCACAAGTCCTGGACAAGTTTACAATGGAGCAAAGCAGGATTTACCAGACATTATGTATACAGTGTTTTACAAACATGAAAACTGCCTTTGAGAATAAGGAAAGTTGGTTAAAATAAAGAAAGCTATGGAACGAAAAATGAAAGACATTTCCTCCAAAATGACCTTAAAGGATGAGAAAGTTCAGCTTCTCGGCAGCCTGAGAATTCCATCCCCCACCAGCTATTCAAAACCAAGCAAAGTCCAAAACACAAATAAAACTTTTTAAACAGACTGAAAAAAAAAAAAATCCTGAAATACAGACAAACAACACCACCCAACATTGCCCTAGTCAGTTTCTTTTAAAAATTGTTTATTCAGAAGCTGCTGAGGCTTTTCATTTAATGGACTTCCCAATTAACCCTGGCAAGAGCCTAATCTTAGCACCTTATCTGGTACAGACTTTCCCCAAGTTCACCCAAGGCAGTGATGCATTCCCAGTTTACACTCAGCTACTCCAAGCTGAGGAATCTTTTTGGTTTCCCAGCATCCTTCCATGAGGAAGAGGAGACACTTGGCAAACATAAGTGGCTGTGGGACAAAGCCAGGAGATAAATTGAGTAGAAGAACTGGAATGAAAAGGTTTGGAGCAGTTTAAAAGAAGAGTTAAAGAGGGGGGAAAAGGATCTGGATCCCCATCACTCCAAACAAGCCATACTGGATAGCAGTCACCAAGATTATTTGCTTTAGTTACCACTTAAAATAAACATGGGTAATTCCCACATACATTTCCAGAATTTATTGCCCAATTACAATAAATACTATTATCCAGTATATTTTTAGAGAAGGGAACAGAGATATAATGGGAACCCAAGAGCTTTTGGTCACCACTGTATGCTTTTTCCCCAGTTTGCCTTATGCAACCATCCCACAGCATCTCCACAAACAGATCTTCTAGCTACTGACCACATCTTGTAATAATACCTGGAAGACACTAAAAAGAGAATATTCCACAATATACCACAGCAACTCAGCTTCTCTGAGGGCTAAACCAGAGTCATCATACTAATAAGCTGACTGCTATATATCCTATTAACACATGCCTCCAGAAAGCCTGCAACTGTATTAGCACAGAATACCTTTAATCTGAAGAATCAAAGCAACAGAAAAAAAAAGGAAAAGAAAAGCTCTATTTGAAAAATACACATAGCAAAAAGCTGAAAGGACTATTTGTTCTGTATGAAAATACAGAATAAATCTATATTTAGGATTAGGAGCTGGAAGCACCTTTGCTGCAGAAAAAGGGAAGGGGAACGTTGCTGGGAGGCCAGCTGCCAGCCTTCCTCAGGCAGCGTTTTCCTGTGGCAGAGCTGAAAGCCAGGATCAGCGTGGCTCAGGATGGAAGGCTGCTGGAAGCAGGGTCTGGCCCAGAGACCTGGCAATGCCCTTCTGCCCCAGCTGCCCCCAGACTCCAGGCACCCCAGGAACGCACACGCTGTGCAACACAGTGGGGGTGGTCTCCTCTCTCAGCAACAGACCTGAGGATTGCATGGGAGATCCTGGCAGACACGAGAAGGGTCCATTTTCCAGCATCACCACAAGCTCTGGGAACATGCTCCACAGCAGCCACAGCTGAAGGCATGTCTGTAGAGTCCTTTGCAGGCAGACACAGCTGAGCAAAAGCTGAAGGCTGAGTCCTGCCTCTGTTATAGCCAGAGCCAGCTGAACTGCTGGTTGCCTGTGGAGGACTTGATGCATTCCCCAGAGGTTTCCTTACACACAAAACGCAGACTCATCACAGCATCTCATGCGATGGTGAGGTGGGGATGGGAGAAGCCCAGCCCTTCCATGGAAACCCAGCCCAGGCTCTCTGGCTGCACAGCTGCCTGTGACAGTCTGGTTTGGAGGCGGCGCAGCCAGAGAGGGCAACAGCCCCGGGACAGGGCGCTCCATGGGAACCTTGCTCGAGCTGGCTGACATCTCTGGAATTTCATGCGTGTGGGAGATGGACACTTTTTGGTTTCACAAAGGAATCTGAACATCTAAAAGTGGCGCCTTCACGGCCCTGACCTGGTCAGCCACAAGCCCAGAGCGGCGATTAGGGCTGCATCCAAGAATGCTGTGGTTCTCACTGACACCACTCTTCTCTGAAAGTCTCCCATCACCCCACTGGAAGGATGCTGATTCCCTGTCTGGGTTTACCTTCTGCACCCCAATGTCACAAGCTGGAGGTGAGCGTGGCTGCTTGTGCCAGAGAAGAGGCTCTGGAAGGAAAGCACATGGCTGGGACTGAGGACAAACAGCACTTTCAGGATTTTTTTCCTCACTTGGGCTGCTCTGGGAGAAGAGGTGGGCTCTCTTAGCTGTCTGACAATTTTATGATATATGAATACAAATGAATACAAAGCTTCAGGTATAAACCCAGAGCTCGCTGCAGCTTCACAGATGTGAGGAGGAGGAGATACAAGCAGATTCTACATAAACACAAGGCCCACCTCAACAAAACAAGTATTGGATAGGACAAGGTTATTTCCAAAGGCTGCACAAACAGGGCATCTGAAACAACCAGGGCAGCTTCTCCCATCCACAGCCTGAAGCATGTTTAAAACATTCTGAATAATCAAAACTGATCTCATAAATGTGCCCTTACCCTGCACAGGTGGGGTGAAGTGAGCAGCATGCCCACGCCCTGTCTCCCTCAGTCCCATCGCCTCCCAAATTCCTCCTCTTAATTGCACAACCCAGGAAAAGCCAATTCAGCATCACGCCAGTTTCTCCCCCTCCCAAGCACCGAGCCAAAGGAGCAGGGAAAGGAAAGGAGATGAGCGTGACTGTTGCTCCTGCAGACAGAAAAACAGCCCAGTGATGTGGCCCTTGGCTTGCACAGTGGTGCCTTGAGATGACAGGACTGGGGACAGCGGGGGCACTCAGAGACAGGGCTGTGCCTCTCCCCGCAGCTGGAGACAGCACTGGTATTCTGCCACAGAAGATAATATTTAGGGAGCTTCTGGCCTTCCAGCAACGCTGGGGACTGGCTGACAGCTGCCACCACAGCACAGACGACAAGCCCTGACACCGTGCCGCCCTCCTGAAAGGGAGTTATTCTTCAGGCTCTCGTTTGTTTTGTCGATGCTGAGGGCACACACGGCCTCAGCCTCTGCCAGCTCACGTCCTTCCACCCACTGCCTCAGCACTCACTGCAGTCAGGAGTGGTTCAGAGCAGCTCTGGAGCTCTCACGCAGAACAACATGTTGCATCTCTGCTGCAGGAGGAAGAGATGCTCCAGATTCACCAGCAGTGACAGCACCACAGTGGGAAAGAGGAAAAAAAAAACCCCAAAAAATCTTATTCTGGGCAACATTTGTACCCAGTGAATACATTGAAAATAAATGTTTAACTGCCATGGGCTGTGGTTGAGTTAATTGATTCTGTGGTTGAGGCAGTCAGAGCTGGCTTCCTGTGTGAGGACAAGTGAAATACCAGGGCTTGAAGACGCAACCACCAATTTGTCCCCTCCAGTGGAAGGCCATTTTCTGCCTCGTTCCTTCCCAAAAAGCATACACTACAGGCAAAAGAGCTGGCCAGCACAGGGAGGGAAAGGGCTGCTCCTGCTGGGTTGGCTTTTTGCTGCCTGCTACCAGCTTGAAAAAAATCTGTCACTTGTGCTCCACACTGCATGGGGGACCACTCGAGTTTTTCCAGGCAAAAGGTAAAATAACTGAATAGCAGAAATAGACAAGGAGATTTAATCCTGGAACTTCCAAATGGTGCCAACTGCCTGGGCGAAAAAGAGAACAGAGGGAATGTCTGAATTCAAATCAACCCCGTTTTCCACTGGAAGTGAGCCATGGAAAGGTTTTCCTTGGGAGTTTATTTAGGAAAAAATGTAAGCCTGTGCTTAGGACCTGCAGCGATAAGACTTCTGGTCATGAAACACGGATCTGTTCTCAGCTCACTCCTCAAGCCCACCCTTCACAGACTAAGGCATCACACTGGCCCCTTATAGGGAAGAGTGGGTTTAGGCTGTGCAGTCATGAAGTGAACCCTGAGCTTACAGAAAGCAGTAACAAAACAAGAAGTTTATCACAACGTAGGCAGTTATGGCAGGAACAGGCACCATCCAAAGGTTCCTCTCCCCCCACAGAGCTGGGAGCAGGTGACAAGAAGGCAGTGGTGTGTAAACAGGTAGCGCACATAAACTTGCCAGATCCTCCCCAAGCTCAGCAACTCGCTGAGACAAAGCAAATCCCATCATCTATCTCCAGCAAAGAAGCTGCTCTTCGGCTTTCCTCTGTATAAAGTGGTGTTTTTCCTGCAAGATCTTCTAAGGGACATTAATTTATTGTCAAGCTGCCAGTACCAGCCTAGCTGTCAATCACTTACATGAAGGGAAATCTCAGGATTGCATGCAGACAGCTGTCCCCCCCAGAGCTCACACACTGCCATGTACATGTGTGCAGTGCTCTCTGCCCCGGGCATCAATGGTCACACATCCCTGTCCATGCAGGCAGCCACGGTGTCCACACAGAGCAATCAGCCAGGAGTTAGCTTTTCACATTAAACTCTTATCTAAGCCCAACCTTGAGAGTGAAGACACCTGCTTCTTCTCACAGAACTGCTCCATTTGGAGCCCACAGCCTTTGCACCACCATGTCAGGCTGTGGGGGTTAGTGTACATAGTTAAGCAACAGCATTTTGTGAGGTTAATGGGTTTCATTTAAAAAGAGATAAAGCAACAGATTTGGGAAAGCAGAAGCCTTACAGTCTCAGTCTCACACCTCATCCCATTTATTCTCCTATGTATCTCCAGTTGCTTCTCTGTCACTTTTTCTCCTTCCAGCTTTTCCAAGCTCCTTCAGAGGTTCTGCATTTCAAGCACCTTCTGGCTTTCACTTGCACATGGTGACTGGGCTGTTTCTCACTCAACATCCCAACATCCTTGCTGATACTGCCTATGTTTGCTTCAGCACAGTCACCACAGTGCTAACTCAGCACTGGCCAGCCCAGGCAATGGAGAAGCTCTGAGCTTTAATGAGAAAATAAAAGTATTTAATAAATGAACCAAACTTCATCAGTTTTCCTTCTACTCTGATGGTGATCAGCTCAGTATCCAGAAGCAATGCCTGCAGCTCAAGCCCTGAACACAGCTGTGTTACTGGAGCAGATGAGCAGAAAACGTCAGCCTCCAAGGGTTGAAGCAAATCTCTCTCACAACACTACAGCCATCAAAACAAAGGTGGTGTTGAGCACCACTGGTGTGATCCTGCTGCCTCAGAGGGAGCTTTCCACGGGCAAGCTTCCTTTCATTTGTTTTTGTTGGTCACTTCCAACAGCAGCACTTGAAGGAACTTTATTGTGCTGGAGACAGAGGACTGTACAAGGGAAGCGTGCATCTGGGGAGTTTTCAAAACACATTATCCAAACCTAAGGGTCAATGCATTCCAGGATATCAGTGTCAGCTGGACACTTACAAACAGCTTCACCAATCGTGACCCATTGTGCATCAAAACTCTACTTCAGAGGCTTTTTCAGCATTATGTCCTACTGCAAATAGGAACAGCTGGTAAAATAAGTGAATTTATCATCACCTTTGCTTGGCAGTAACAAGCTACTCCCACGTGGACTTCATGCTCAGGAAGCTGAGGTACGGTAACGTAAATTGGCAACAAGAAACCTGTAAGCCCTGCAGAAAGAACAGCTGAGAACACCTGAATCACAAGGTTTCCATGATACTGCTGGAGGAACACCAGCTGAGACACGAGCTAGGGGTAAAGGAAACAGCAGCTGGGACAGACACCTGCCCCACATCAAATGGAAAGGAGATGTTACTCTCCCGCCCACCTCTGCCAGAGCCATGGTTCCAGAGCCATGAGATCATTAGATCACCAGACCTACCATGCCTGCAAATCCCTATAAACCCATCCCTGCTCCATGCACAAAGCAAGCAGATTTCTTCCTAATGGACTTGGGCACTCAAGCCATGCTGGAGCCCAGCCATTTCCCTTTGGTGCCCAAATGAGAGCCAAGCACCTTCAGGAGGGTTTTTTCCCCTTTCTTTTTTTAAAATCAAAGTGACAGAGTACTGATGTAAGTACACCAAGCATTCAAGTACCCACACCAAAAAAGCAAATTAATGTCATTTTCTCCAGAACTAGGCAATATTTCAGATTCCTGTAACACCTATGAAAACCTGCACAGACAACAGCAGGCACACCAAATTAACATTAGAAGTATTTTTATATGATACAAATGCAGAAAGAATTGCAGTGAGTGAGTCTTGGTGTTTTCATTCTCCACCACTATCTTTACCTTAATCTACACCTCCCAGAGCCTAGAAACATTAGC
Organism: Cettia cetti; assembly: GCA_013401135.1. NCBI lineage: Eukaryota > Metazoa > Chordata > Aves > Passeriformes > Sylviidae > Cettia > Cettia cetti. The sequence goes on along the minus strand of VZUI01000594.1, from coordinate 1,263 downwards.
TTTCTTACATATGAGCCCAAATTCAATTTTCCTTTATGCAGGTTTTAAGTAAGTTACAGTCTTGAAAAGTCATTCCTGAGATGGAAACTTTTGGGCCAAGATTCAGAGAAACAAAGCACGGTTTGAGATCCCTGGCAAAAAGAAGCTTAGAGAGAAAACAGTAGCAGGGACTTGTTTGTGCTTAACCGGCATGCCTATAATTCAGACAGCCACCACTGCTATTCCCATTTATTTAGTAATATCACACCAGACTATTTTGACTTTGGAGAGCTATGCTATTTAATGCGGTAAAAATGTTTTTAGGTCTGAGAGCATACAAGACACAACACCAAGCTATTTAACGAGAACAGCCCTCCAACAGCAACAGAAAATTCAAGCTGTAGAGACAAAGAATAGTTTTGGGCCGGCAGATTTTAGCCAGATTGACTTCCGATAGCAGTTATACAACATGTGAGCTGCAGAGAGGCGGCAGTGCACAGGTCACGCTCCATATTTGCTGTACAGCATTCCTCATACATTGGCTCAGAGAGCAGCCAGTCTCAAGGGTTTGCTTTACCCGTGTTTGAATCAGCGTGTCTTTCGCTGTATTATATACACACCGCTAGGTTACTACTGCAGAGTGTTTGGATACCAGTGGTATGTAAACAATCGCTATTTGGGAAGGTCTGACCCCATTTCCTGCCGCCTATCTTTGCGGGGTGAGGCATGCCTGCAGACCCACGGATCCCGGATACCCTTTAGGAGCATCCTGGGCATCCCGGCACGAGTCCCCGACCGTGGCGGTGCCGGTGCCAGCACCAGAGGCGGCTGCGAGGCCCCGGAACCCTTCACCCGCCGTTCCCTCCGCCCACGGCGCGGGCAGGACCTTCCCGCAAGGACTTTCCCCGCACCCGCCGCGGGCACCGGCATCGCCCCGCTCCCTCCCCAAGAACCCCCCGGGGTTCCGGCGGGGCAGCGGCCGCGCGTCCCCCGCGGCGTCCTGGACCCACCACCCGCCGGGTCATTCCCCCGCATCCGAGCGACAAAGAAACGCCAAGCTGCGTGGTCGAGGAGAGGCGCGTACGAGAGCGGGCGGTGCTCACCGAGAAGCGCTCCAGATCGGTGGCGGCCATGGCCGGGGCTGGCTCCGCTCCGGCGGCAGGAGCGCTGCTGTCCTGCCCGCCGCGAGTGGCTGCGGCTGAATGGATCCAATATGGCCACTTCCTGGAAACTCCCTCCGCCCGCCGCAGGCGCCGCCCGCCCGCCGGACCGCGCCGGCTCAGC